>JAHWFP010223326.1:3202-37690 GCA_023313725.1 Lithobius niger | reverse complement strand
GTGTGGAATCGGCTGCAAAGAGTGGTGTCAGGTGCACAATCATGTGATCCTGGCGCAGTCTATGAGATCTCAAAAATCTGTGCTCCAGCCCTGGCGGTCCTGGACTGAGTAGCAGCACAATGCCACGTCAGGTCGTTTTCTTTTCCACCTTCAGTCGGTTTGTTCCTTCTAGTCTGCTACTGATAAACTTCCAAACTGGATGGCGCGTCCCTGTCTCGTCTTCGGTTGGGGCATACTCTCCTCTCTGCACTTAGGCATCGCTTAGGGTGGGTTGAGTCTCCGCTCTGCAAGATTTGCAAAGTTAAAGACTCGCTCTCGCTTTTACTTGTTGCATTGTTTAGATACACGGTGCAGCGTTCACGTTTGAAAGCATGGCGTTCGGGTTAAGATCCCACGGAGTCTTTGTAAGACACCACATCGTCTAGACGCAGTAGTTTAAACAGGCAGTGAGCTGTTGTCTCCTTTTGTAAAGCTTCGGGCTTCCCACTCTACGTGTCTTCGTTCTTCATTTAGATCATTCCCACTCCCCACTGACGTTTCTGTGCCTGTCTATGCTTGTCTCTCAGCGGCTTCATTGTGACTCCATGGCTGTTTCCCGTCTTCTACCATGAGACAGTGTCACGTGGTGTGCAGTATTAATACAGTTGTAATGTGTGCGTCCCGTCTATTGTTTAGTGAGGTCGTGACAAAGACTTGTATTTTGTTGTATTATCTCTTGGCCAGAGCGTACGACTTTGGGTCACGGCCCCTTAAAAAAATTCTATCTCACCAGCAGACCGTGTCTGTTAATTAACTGTAACAAGCTTATACCTGATTTCAGCATACTGGTGTAAACTCCCCATGCGGTAGAAATATTTGCCAATCGTTGGAATCAGGTGTCTTGTGTCCAGTAGCAAAGAAAACTTCAACATTGATTAAAGTGTAGGAACGTATCCTTCATGGAGAAAAAGTACCATAAGAATAACGTTGATTTGTATTATTGGCAACTAGTTACTAGCTAAGGACAGGGATCCCATGTTAATTCTCATAGAGCTTAAAGACAGATCGCTTATGTAAATTTTGGCACACAAATAAAGGGCAGTACGGGAAAGTGCATTTTTCCAAAATGGGGGTGCAGCTAGAAGCACGGAGGTGCGTGGATTGAGCGAGCAAAGTGAGCGATTTCCAGCTAAAATTAACCTTTTCAATGTGTATTTCGCTTTGCTCTCTCAATCTTTCATCTCTCACCTTCGTAGGGGATTACTTCTGGAGGAGACGACGTGCAAACAAACATATCGTATGTTTGGAATGAAGTAGGTGAAATGCAGATGTGCTGAGGAATCTGATGAACGAACTGTGAGCAACAATTGCAATTATTTTGTGTCGAAATAACAGTACTTCGATGTTGTGATGCTCTTGGAATCAAAGAAATTAAATGAAGCACGGATCGACGCCAATGGAGTGAACGAAGCCAATTAACGATATGGCTAATAGGTAGTTTATTATGACGGCTCGAAGTTCATGTTGAACTTGTGTGTGCCGTGTAAGACAGGTACAATAGAATAGCACATGAAATGAATAATGGGAAGGTTATATTGAACACAATATTTGTTGACAAGTACTTAATAATAATAATAATAATAATAATAACGTTTACCACGGAGTGGAAGGGCGGCAGAAGGGGTATGAGACCACTGTCTCTGCTCCTGCGATAGAAAAAAAAAAAAAAAAAGGAGTAAAGAAAAAGAGTTACTGGGAAGAAGGTAGAGGGCGTTTCAGAAATTTGTGTAATGGTTCCTTGCGTAGTTTTGAGTGGAAACCATAAAGAGTTGGTGCACCAACAGTGTCTCTGCTCAGAGCATTCCAAATGGGAATAATGCGAAGGGAGAAAAAATTTCTGCGGCAATTCCTGTGGGAGATAGGAAACACTAGTTTCCAGTCGTGGCCACGGTGTATTAATAGCCTGAGGAGCTAGATCAAAAATTAAATAATTACTTAAAAGGAATGAAATCCCATCCCTGCAAACTCTTATACGTCTGGCCAATATCTAAGCCATTCACGCTGCGTTAACTCCCCCCTCCCCCTCCCTCCGCAAACTAAAATGCAATGACCTTCATTCATATCGCTACCCTATTACCTAGTTTTTAAACAATTCTCAAATTACAAACGCTCAAAATGAATTACATACCTTCCCAGAATGTCATTCTATCCCTGCAGCCTTTTATCGAAGTTCTATCACTCCGAAAAGCTTCGAAAACACAAGCGACCTGGCTAGCGTGAAATACGGCGAAACGACACTGCCCAATCCCCCACAAACGGACGCAAACGACGACTCGTCTTCCAACCACTCCACCCTCAGTAAACTAAAATGGAATGACCTTTCACAAAACACAAACACGTTTTAATTAAATACGAGTTAGCTTGACGTCCCAACCTTGATATTAAATTGCGGCCAAATCATCGCAGCCGTGGTTTAAAAATCGATAACCAATAGTTTTTAACCAATAACTATTACATATATACAAACACAAATATTTTTTTCAATAAATTAGTTCGTAGGTCAATCTGGGCATTGCCTATAATCAATTTCTTGATCATGCAAGAAGTAGTCGAATAGTTTATCTTTAATCATATTTATTCCACCAATTTGGAGAAGTTCCACAGGAATTTCATTAAATATAGTAAGGATTTTGTATTTGTTTGTTCATTTGCCAACTCATATTGATTTTTGGCAGAAGCCATTTATGTTCGATATGTGGTTTTCCTTAAATAATTATTCTTCAGATTCGAGCTTAATTTGTGGTGGGGCGTCGGACGAACGTCTAACTGGAAAATCGTCTAATGGGATAATTGTCTAAAATCTGCCTAAATAAAAAATCTGGAAAACCATCTAAACGGAATATCGTATAATGGATAATTGTATAATGGATAAACGTCTAACTGGATTAACGTCTAACTGTGGTTTCTGATGTTATATGTATAGCCGAGCGAGCGCGGCAGCGCGAGCGAGGCAGGGATATTAGACTATTTTCCATTATACGAATTTCCTGTTAGATGATATTCCGTTATACTGTTTTCCGTTATACGTTCTTCCAATTATGCGATTTTCCAGTTAGACGATTATCCCTCGCCCCTTTGTGGTCACAATTACAATAGTTTTTCAGAACTACAACGCAATCTCCGAGTTTAATTAATTTTGAGAATTTGTTTTTCTTGTACATTTGTTTAGATTTTAAATTTTCATGTTCGTTAAAAAGTTTGCTGCTTTTGATAGTTGTTCGGACTTTTCGTCCCCGGACAGTTCGCAACGGTACTATTTGTCCCAGATTCTTCGTCCCACGGACTATTTGTCTCCAGACGATTAGTCCCCGGACAGTCGAAAGAACCATTTTTTTTTTTTTACACGACTTTTTTTTTGTTTTAACAGTCAACAGCCTACATTTCTGATTGCAAACATGCGGAGTTTCATTCTTCGTGTTTTACGGCAGTGAGTTTCTTGCAGTTCTGATTGTGAAGCAATGGCAGAAAAGGAAGACATGCTGGATCCGATGGATGTTCTCAGCCACTGCGTGTTGCGTCAAAATGTACTACCCACCGCTTATTCAATTTATGAACTTGTTTTGGATATCATGCAAAATTTCCCAAAATGTTAAATATTGAAAGCCAGCAATAAATTTAAAAAATGTACCGTGATTGTAACATTTCAGGCAATTGCAGACTTAGTCACAGTTTTATATAAGAAAATTGCAACCGTACGTTATTTAAAAGCCTAAAGGTAAATGATTTGCAACCTATAAGTAAACATTATATTTCGTATGAATTTAATGTGTGCCGAGTATCGTGAAAGTCCACGTATTCATAATTTATTTAAAAAAAAGCGTTTTTTCATTCCCGCATGAATCATTACCCTTCCCCCCACCCCCACAGTTCTGATTGAAAACACTCGGGGTTTCATTTTCGTATATTCCGGCAGTGAGTTTCTGGCAGCTATGACTGAGAGAAGTTTTATGATGTTTATCATTTCCGCGTGAAGTCTGGCCCCCCACAGTTCTTATTGCGTGTTGTCAGAGGTACCACAGCCAGATATGATTTCAATGTACGGCTCATTCTGGTAACGTGCATTTGTGGGGACGAACTGTCCGGACGAAAAGTCCTACTTTCTTTTGATAGGGCATATTGTTGTCGCTGTCAATGCTGTTAGAGTTCATTAGCCAGTCAGGGGTAACGTTTTTTTTTTTAAACAGCGATGCTTCGCCACGAAAAATTTATAAATAATACCTTCAATTCTAACAAGTGATTGACGAACGGTGTGCGAATAACTTAACTTCACGCGGAAAATCGAAAATTAATAGATGCGCAGCTAGTTTGCAAGAATTTATTCCATTCAAGCCTTGATCAGACTGGCAGAATTCTGACAGGTGAAGTTAGCACGAACGGAGCTAGTAATCAGACAAATGAAATAGCATGGAAAGATTTCGGCACGGTTTCGGCACTCCGTATGAACGCACCGATTTGCTTCAGCCTAGTTCGGTCTTTACCAAGATTTACCAAGATTTACCAAGATTTCATTCTTATGTGTAGAGACAACAAGGAACCTAAAAACAGTCAAATAATTTACTTACATGAAGTGAAGATACGTGGCAAATGTTTAACATAAGCCGACAAACAGACGACGAAGCATTGAACTGTCTGAATGGCACAGGTGTTATATGTCGCAGTGTTCCTGACAGAGACTATTGAAAGTAGATGTCTTGGCACAGCACTTCCATTTATTTCGTCGGCAATATAATTGCTCGCCGTCAATGTTTACTATTGCACGAAGCCGTCTAAATATTGTGGGGGTAATTTGTCCAAGTAGACGAGTGGAGCACATATTATACACAGACATGAACGGAAAGAAAACACGGCTTCAGAAAAAAAAAAAGGATTAGAGCTCGTATCCTCATGTAACTCACGAATTTGAAACGCCCAAATAAAAACCGGTTCGAATTCACTCTAACGAAAGCAACCCTTGAACTTCGAACTCCAATTCAAATTATCAGTTCAAAGTGAAATTTGAACTCCAATTCCAGGGAACAAGGAAGTTCCGTAGCCTTGTCAGAATGCGAACGTCAGGTGTGTTTGAAATGCCGTGTTGTTGCTTGGGACTTGTTTTGCCTATGTTTGTTGTTGCATGTTTTAAATCTGTTTTTTTTTTTTTTAATTAGGTTTGATTGCCCATCTGTGCATTTTGGGTGTGCATAATGTGTGAAACATGCTGGTTCTGTCTTGTTCTGAAAATTTGTTTTATCCAGTTCCAGGTTATACCACGCGCCATGGCTGTTTGGTATGACGTCCATATCACGTGACTGGGCTAGTCCAATCAGACGGCCAAACAGCCGTTGTTCCCGTTCGTCATTGGCTAACTCATGGTGACGTCATGGCAAACAGCTATTGCGCATGGTTTAGGATTGTGTTTACTCCTTGGTAATATCAGAAAAAAACACAATTTGTGTTTGAAATGGGCCATACCTGTGCGTGTGTTTGGGGGTGTGTTTAGTCTGTGTACTATGCAGACGACTTATTATTTAGGGCATTTTTATTGTTTTGTTCCCTTGAATGGGAGTTCAAATTACAATTCGTCTGAAATGTGTTGGAAACGGTAAAGGTCTGTGAGTGTATGTGTGTGTGTGGTCTACTTGAATTTGGGTATAATGCGGGCTTTATTTTATTTTGGGTTTGTTTTCTTTTGTTTTTTCTCCTTGAATTGGAGTTCATATTGTAGTTTGTTTCGTTCGAGTGAACCATAATCCGATTTTATTTGTATTCTTTCACAGCTGTGAGTTCAATGAGAATACAAGCCGTAATGCGTTTTTTGTCGTTGTTTGTTCAGTTATGATTTGTTGGTTTTTTCACTTCTTTTTTTTTTTTTAATGTCATTGGTCACGGTCAGGTTTATCACGTGTATGAACGTTGTTTGCCCTATTTTCTTTGTACAAAAAGAGCATTAAAATGGCTCATTTATAACGAAGCTGTGCTTTGTTTTACGTCTGGAACTTGACTGTAACACCTTAGCGTGTGTCTAGATTTAGCGTGTGTCATCCTAACGCACCAAAACTAACGAAAAAAAAAAATTACAACAAAATTAAAATCAAACCAAAAACCTATAAAGAGGTGACCAAGTTGAGAACGGTTCGGCCTGTGGGCAAAAGGTAGTAGCAAATTGTTAAAAACCAGTTTCAAGTTGACGTGCCACTTTTTACACATCTGCACGGTAGTGGAGTTGCGTTTAATACTCAATTTAAAAAAAAAAAGGACTGATGTCATATCAATAATCAAAACTGGTAAAGGGGGCCGCCAAGTTCCGAATGGTTCGGCCCTTGAAAGGAGTGATATCAACACACCAAAACATTCGCCAACTTAATCGCACCGAATAATACTTTGGACGTTAAATGAAAACTTGAACATTGCTAGCTAAAGTGGTTTAGGCAGATATGTGCCATTACAGTACGTTATTTCCGGTAAACCGATAAAACCTAACAAGCAACCGCGAAAACACGAGATACGGGACCCACACAATGCTTTTAACAATATCGAACCATAGTTTTAGGGATGCGAACAATACTGTAACAATCCATAATGCCCCTAAGCACCAGCTAACTGAAGGACCCTCCATTCCCTAACCACCAGAGGTATGTAGAATTAAAGTCGCCCATAATGCTCACATTAACTTTTATCATATCAAAAACCAAAACTGGTAAAAGGGGCCGCCAAGTTTCGAATGGTTCGGCCCTTCAAAAGAGTGATATCAACACACCAAAACATTCGCCAACTTAATCGCAACGCTTAATAGTTCGAATGTTAAATGAAAAATAGAAGATTGCTACTTTCAGCAGCAATGTTCAAGTTTTCATTTAACGTCCAAAGAATTATTCGTAGCGATTAAGTTGGCGAATGTTTTGGTGTGTTGATATCACTCCTTTGAAGGACCGAACCATTCGGAACTTGGCGGCCCCTTTTACCAGTTTTGGTTTTTGATATGATATGAGTCATTTATTGAAATTGTGTATTACACTCAACTCCACTACCACGCAGATGTCTAATAACGTGCCACCCTTTGTTTGGCTTTGTTTATTAGGCTTTGTTTATTTGGCTAACAATGGTTATAACAATATTTTCGTACTTAACGCGCCCTCCCACGCCTTCCCCGTTACACCCTTACCCCCAGCCTCCAAACCAAAAAAGGTACGCAGTTCGTATTGCACTGCAGCCATTCGTCCAATTTCGTAGCTGGAAGCCTTCCCGTTATCTCGGTATCGATGAATAATCACGCTATGGAAATTAAGATGGCGATGAGCCGAATCCCCACAACGTTATTGAGGGTCAGATTTTGCGTTGAAATTACATGAGTTAATTTTTGTCAGGTGGGTCATTGCTCTCGATTTCAACACAATTTATAAGCTTTTTATTAAGCTTTTGTACCGCATTATTATTTTCTTCCTGAAGGATCTGAAATGTGCTCAACTGTGCTTCAGGATATTAGACACTGACGCTATGGCGTCGCGCTAAAATGGTTTGCACCCTCGCCAGTTGAAATGATGTGATGTTTGTTGTCTAACTTCCCGCTACACACTAGCATGTGTCTAGATATGCAGCCTACCCAACAGCATTAAAATTTGTCCTGTGTTACGCTAACTAATCTGGCTTCGCTTAGGACAACGGGAACGGAATTTATGCCCTCAGAGACACAAACCCACGACACATTGCCTCTTGATTTAATTATGAGGCCTCTCTCTATGTGTAGAGACCTCCCAAAAATTCGTTTTGGTTAATTAACCTTCCCAGCTGCCGAACGTCCCAGTGTTGCCAGATTTCCGGGGTGTAGTTATCGTACAAGCGGTCAAAAATTATCGTATTTTAACGAAAAATATCGTACTTTTAAAGATACCGCGCCAATACGCAATATTGTAGTACAAAAAAAATGTGCAAAATTTAACAACAAACGACTTAAAAAAATAAAAGTTAACTACTTACGAAACTTACGAAACTTTCAACATGTTTTACATGGCTCCACCGGTTGCGTTTGTTGGTTGTCAATAATTAGCAAATCCTAGATCCCCCAGACACGTTTTTTTTTGCATAATAGAAGAACGGATTTTTAAAAAAAAACCATAAACCTATTAAATCGAAGTAAAAAAAAATTGCTGCTTAATTCTAATTTGCTACGCTATGTTTTTTTTCTGAATAAGAAACGAAGATTGCCTACATTAGAGATTTGGCGTAGAAGAGTCGAGTTTTGTTACCCTCACTTAAAGTTTCATTTTATATGTTCGTTAAGATTCAAGTATAAACACTGAAAAACATTGTATAATGGAAAAATTCATTAATCTTAAAATAATCGTACGTTTACCAGAATTATCGTACATCTGGCAACACTGGCACGTCCTGTTTCTCGAAAGCAATTTGCCTGTATCAAGCAATGCACGCTAAAAGATAATGTAATTGCAGCGTAGTTCAACAAATTAAAAATTAAGTTGGTATAATTGTGCTGTTCTCTGAATTACGTACATTTCAAACGAATATTTTCCAATAAACAGTTTAATAGATCACACATCACGTGTTCAGTAAACATGAATGATTTCATAATATTTCAAGATCTCGCAACAGAACAGACAAAATAATAATCTGTATTTGGAAAGTGTTGCAGCGCCACCCAAGGCGCGCCGCCAAACTTGAGAAGTACTGGTCTTTAAACCAAGGCCCGCTGAGATAGTAGCTTGCTCCACTCCTATTACTACTACTACTACTATCACAGCTACTATCTCAGCGGGCCTTGCTTTAAACGGAAAGATTTAACCTGAAGAAAACTATCTTTTTCCACTTTCTGGTGATTTTAGTTTTGAATAAAATGCTTGTTTAATGCACTGTGATGACGTCATGCTAACACATTACTATGCTAAGAGTGTAGTCGTTATACACTTACAGAGTAGGGCAGAAAGGAACACCCTTGGCAATCAAAGATGGTTAATGTTAGGATAATGAAACTATGCATGGTATGTAGGCGAACGGGGGGCCAACTAACCATGAATCGATCACTGACCTTGACGCATATTTTCAAGGTCATCCTGATGCTAACTTTTTAACCATGCTTCGTAGAACCCCAGTTTAAATTAGAAACTTGTAGACATTGGCAAGGCATGGCCATTGCAAAAAACAGAACGAAATTCGTTACGCTAGTTTAGGAGTTACGAAAATTGTAAGCATCATTTTGTTGTGCTGACCGAGTGGCTTTCCTGCCAAACAGTGAGTGTAAAATTAAGTCCAGTGGTTCTCAAAGTACATGAAGCATGCTTGGAAACTAACAGCAACTGACACACTGATGACTCGACACTAGCTCAACACAACCTGCTACATTACACGTATAAACAGAATGGTGCTGCAAACTACAGCATCTTATGCAAGTTGGCATAGTTTAGTCACCGTGGTCGTCTAGAAAATGAAACTAAGGTTTTCCTCCTTCAGGTTAACATTTCTGATTTTGTTTCAGAGCTGATCACGGTTAATGAATTATGCCAATTTGCGTATGCTGCCAACACCAATATAATGCGTGGTGTACGAAATAGCCTGACAAAACTGTTTGGCAGGAAAGCCACTCGGCCAGCACCACAGAATGATGCTAGTAATTCCCGTAACTCCTAAACTAACGTACCGAATTTCGTTCTGTTTTTTGCATTGGCCATGCCTTGACACCGTCTACAAGCTTCTAATTTACACTGGGGTTCTACGAAGCATAGTTAAAAAGTCAGAACCACGATGATCTTGAAAAAATGAGTCCAGGTCAGTCATCGATTCATGGTTAGATGGCTCCCCGTTCACTTACATACCATGCTAAGTTACATTATCCTAACATTAACCGTCTTTGATTGCCAAGGGTGGCCCTTCCTTTCTGCCCCACCCTATATACGGTTAATTTGAAAACCCAAACACGTTATCGTGAGTTAATTTTGATAACCCACCCTTTTTTCGGGGTTGACGCAATACCTGCATCACCATATCACAGTTCTATAAAATATTATAGTGACCCACTTTTCATAACACAGCACAAATTCAACCAGCACACCCCATTGCAAAACTAGCGTAAACAGGCACATTTGCGATAGCGACATTTTCCGTACCAACATGAAAAAAAAATGTTGCAGGCTAAGCCTACGGTACGAAAACTACTGACACTTTGAACTTAATACCCTAAACACCTTCGACTCATGCCCAAGCGCCTTGTGTACACTAATCTTATTTCAACTATTAAAGTAGAAAATACCATATCAAAAACCAAAACCGGTAAAAAGGGGCCGCAAAGTTCCGAATGGTTCGGCCCTTCAAAGGAGTGATATCAACACACCAAAAAATCGCACCGCTTAATAGTTCGAAGGTTAAATGAAAACTAGAACATTGCTACTTTCGGTAGTAATGTTCAAGTTTTCATTTAACGTCTAAAGTATTATTCGGTGCGATTAAGTTGACGAATGTTTTAGTGTGTTGATATCACTCAGAACTATTCGGAATTTGGCGGCCCCCTTTTACCAGTTTTGGTTTTTGATACGATATCACTTTTTTTTTTTAATTGTGTATTGGCTCAACTCCACTATCGTGCAGTGTGTAATAAAGTGCCACGTCAACAAGAAATTGGTTTTCAACACTTTGCTACTACTTTTTGCCTATAGGCCGAACCATTCTCAACTTAGTCACCCCTTTATAGGTTTTTGGTTTAATTTTAATTTTGTTGTATTTTGTTTTATTTAGTTAGTTTTGGTGTATTGATATCACTCCTTCGAAGGGCCGAACCACTCTTGGGTGGCCTCTTTACCAGTTTTTGGCTTTGTTTATTTTGTTTTGTGTTTACAGTTAGTTTATTTTTCTAGAATTGGACGTGAATAAAATTTCTTTGCAACGTTGTTTAGATTTATCGGGATACACTAGTGTGTGTCTAGGCACGTACGTCAGTATACACGTTCTCATTGTCGGAACTTTGGCCGTCCAACGATCAAAGGATCAAAGGATTTTAGCGAGCGTTAACCGCACCCGGTCATCTGCCCGACGAACAGATGATCATCTGCCGTTCAACGAGAGGTGATTCCAACAATACTAACATTGGTTACAACATTTTTTTTTGTACTTACGCGCCCTCCCACGCCATCCCCGTTACGCCCCCTAGCTCCAAACAATAAAAGGTACGCAGTTCGTATTGTACTGCACCCATTAGTCTAATTTCATGGCTGGAAACCTTCCCGTTATTTCGGAATCGATGAAAAATCACCATATGGGATTTAACACATTTTCAACACATTTTCAACACATTTTAGTCACACATTTTCAACGTTATTGAGGGTCAGATTATCCATTGAAAGCAGCTTAGCTGGTATTCCTACACGAGTTAATTTTTGTTAGGTGGGTCATTGCTCTCGATTTCAACACAATTTAAGCTTTTGTACCGCATTATTATTTTTCCCCAAGTACCTGAAATGTGCCCAACTATGCTTCAAGATATAAGACACTGACGCTATGGCGTCGCGCTACAATGGTTTATAGCCTCGACAATTGAATTGATGTGACGTTTGTTGCCTTACTTGGCGCGACACAATAGCGTGTGGCCAGATGTCATAAGGCCTTCTCAGATGTTTACAATCGGCTTCTTAAAGTTTACGGAAGTTAACACGACTTCCGGGTCACCAATCAGCCTCCAGTCAGCTACCTAGAGCTAATTAGATAGTTAGCTAGCCAGCCAGTAACAGAAAATTAACGATCTTTGGGTAGCAATATTTTCCTAGAACGAGTCGTCCGACGAACACAAACAGTTCCATTACATTATTGGGACGAAAGACATATAGGGTCCAACATATCCCTCATAGCCATTTTTGATGCATGCAAGTATTTTGTCCAGCTGCTCGTTGTAGTCTATAAAACCTTTGTTCCCGGTAAAGACACATGCTTACGCTTTCGTTGAGACGTTGATTTTAATGCAGAGCCAGAAGCCGTACGCCTTGTGAGCTACGCAACAGTTCATACATCCGCCTTCCGTCTTCATGCAACAACAAAAGATACGAAGGGATTTAGCGAGCGTTAACCACTGCTGGTCATCTGTCCGACGAAGCCCTAAAGCCAATGCGACAACAGCGATGCAACACCAATGAAACACCAACAACTTGGTGGCCACACTCTAGCGTGTGTCTTGATTCTAAATTGAGTAACAACGCTAACAACGTTAACAATGAAGAACCACGCAAATCGTAGCAATAGGTTTCGTTGTGTAAGTTGGTTAAACCACGTTGTTCGTTAATGATCGTGGTGCACCAGTCGGCTTTCGCCACTCGATCGACCTCGGATGGTTTACTGTAGGGTCAGATACTTTTTTATTTTTTACTTATGGAGCACGAACACAAACTGGGTTATCTGCCCTACGACTTTGAGAGGGATAATACTTATACTAAATCCCTATTTTTACCCCCGAGGTTTGCTAAAACGATGTGGTATAAAACCCTTATTTATTTATTTATTTATTTATTTGTTAACCACAAGAGCCTAAAAACCTTGCATGACCCGTATTTGCATGACTGCAACAATGCGCAAAAATGGTTAACAATGGTTGCAAACCATGTTTGCATGGGTAAATTCTTCCAATTCTTCCAATTTCTAATTCTTTCAAATTATATTTAAATTATATAATATAATTGTTAATAATTGTAATTGTATAAGTGTATTTAAATTATAATTTAAATTATACAATATCTTTCAACTTCTTCAATCTTTAAAATGCAATGTCCTACTTAGGATCACTACTTGACATTTTCCAACAGTATTACATTTTAAATTTCCAACATTATCTTTTTTAACAACTACAACAGTTCCATCGTTGCCAGCCATTGTTGCTCGATTCCGAATTATCCTCTTAGAAAACGAGGAAAATAAGACATTACATGTCAGACTACAACCAAACTTTACAACAAAATCCCACACGTAACGTTGTTCAGATCGTATTTGTTATTAAAGCATCGTTGCACCTTGGACGAACTAGTAGATGGACAAATCACCTACCACGGCAGCCACACAATGATCGTACGCCAGCGACTGTTAGGAGACTGGCTGCGCAACCAACTGCTCGGTCGGGGAAAGATCTATTTAGCATTACTAAAACCATTTGATAACAAGAATACTAAATTATTCGCCTAAAAAAAATATCGTAAGTAAGATTAGGGCATTAAATTAATCTCAAGGCAGATCAGAACTCGCTGATAAGTTAAGTTAAAAATTCCAATATTCAATTTTAAAACGGCTGTAGAGATGAGTGGAGCTAAGTATAATAGATGGTTTTGAGTTTCACAGAGCGTGCCGAGCGACCGTTTAAGCTGAATCATATTCCGTGGTTCACATTTCTTGTAACGAACGGGATTCGGTCTGAATCCAAAACAGAATACGTTCAACTTCGTATGTTGCCCATGAACGAGTATTTCGCACGTACTAGTGTAACAGTATACTGTTGAAGCATTGCTTGTTTAATTGTTGATCCATCTGTCGGGAAACAAGGAACTAAGACATTTTCCCTTCGCCCTTTAACGGTAATTTCGTTGGGCGCTGCTACACGAAACGATAGAAGGATTATAAGACAGCTATAGCATGGATTTTGCGACTGAGGCTCGTAGAGTAATTGTTTGAAAACCTTACTTTTTAAGCTATCGACTTAATTCACTTACCTATCTATTCTTTCGTCGTTAGGATTCCGAAAATAACAACGAAAACGTGCGCAAACGCTTATTATTATTTTATTTTTTTATTTATTAAAACTCGTTAAAACGCTACTCACAACATGGCCCAAGCGGCCGTCATTCTACGCGATGATACCGCAACATACAAAACGTGATTTCGACCAGACCGTTACTAAACGAAAATTATCTCTTTCCCAGACAGTTTGCGACCGGAATCATAGTCCGTAGGGGCGCACTTCGCGCGCATTATTATATACATCAAGAATTGGTGTAATCAGAAAAAGTATGACGCAAGCATTTGTGAAACAAGGAATTAGCATAATTTGTTCCGTGTTTCACAAATGCTTGCGTCATACTATTTCTGATTACACCAATTCTCGATGTATATAATAATGCGCGCGAAGCACGCCCCTGCGGTCTGTGAGTCCGGCTCCAAAAATCCGTAGACTAAGACATATATTTGCGCAAATATCACCGTCTGCCTGGGAAAGAGATAATTTTCGTTTAGTAACGTTCTGGTCGAAATCATGTTTTGTATGTTGCGGTATCATCGCGTAGAATGACGGCCGCTTGTGCCATGTTGTGAGTAGCGTTTTAACGACTTTTAATAAATTAAAAAAAAAATAATAAGCGTTTGCGCACGTTTTCGCTATGATTTTCGGAACCCTAACGACGAAAGGAATCGATAGGTAGGTGAATTAAGTCGATAGCGTAAAAAGTAAGGTTTCTAAACAATTACCGCTCGTCGTCCGTCCCTCGTGCTGTCACGTGGATACAGAGTACTATACATATAATGAAAGGGGTCAAACCAACCGGAAGTCGTATTGCAGAACAATCCTTTATTTATTTTTTTTATAATCAGTAGTAATAGCCCTAGAGCTTTTGTGGATAATACGGCTACTGTTTTCGCACGAAGCCTGTAACCTGACATTAAAACTAACGAATGCTAATTATTTTACAATTATATCCCGAGAGCGTAACACGAGGGGTATAATTTCAAATTAATTAGCATGAGTTAGTTTTAGTCTGGTTACAGGCTGAGTGCAAAAACATTTATAGCCGTATTATCCACAAAAGCTAGAGGAGAGGGCTGTTTTACTGGAGTATATCCCAATTCAAAATAAATAATACCAAAAGGACTAAACATTCTTTGAGTTCATTAATATTTATAATGTAATGCTACGTTTTATTTGCTTATCAGTCTCTCAGTTCATAAAATTATTTGTCTCCAACGAAGAGTTATAGGCGATGCTGCTGTCGGCGACTTTCTCCCGTTAAACACGCCGCATCAACCACGCATTGCTGAAATCCGCCGAGAGATGGTGCTGTGTGTGTTCCTGTACTAATTTTTAATCGCTTGCTAATAATTACCATGGGGTCGAAAAACTAAAAGACTTATACGGTAAAAATTAAAATTATTTATGCCAATAGATCGCCGAAGTAAAATTATAAGATACTAGCCTAAAAAATTATACAGTGATGTTAAAATACAACAATCGTAACGAATATGTCAAGTTTTCTAGCTGGTATATATGCGAGTCAAAAGCCCCACTCATTAGCTATCAGTCGGCGTCTGTTTTAAGCTTAGCTCGGTAAGTTGCGCATGCGCACAACGAAAAGCTACTGTGGTGTAATCACTCCGATCATACCCCGGTGTATAATCGGGTGATTATACCACACTAGGTTGATTATACCCCGCTCCTCTACCTTCCACCACGATAGCAAGCGGGATATACTCACTATTATAATCACTGGAACTCGCACTGAACGTCTTTATTGTTAACTTTTCTCACGTTCTAAGTTATTATTTGTACCACTACGTTGTCCAGAGCCGTTCTGAGAAGCTTTTCAGTTTTGCTATCCCAGCCAACTTCCGGTAATGGCTGGGGCTTTTACCTCGATGCTAAAACGCTCCTCAGATCGATCTGGAAAATGTAGTGGTACAAATAATGTCTTCGAACGTGAGACAAGTTATCAATAAAGACGTTCCACTCGTTTTCCAGTGATGATTATAGCGCGTAAGCCTAAAATCTAATAACGCCCAATACAGATATGGATTGTTCTACGATATGACTTGTGGCTGGTTCCACCCCTTTCATTACATTTCTAGTCATAGTCCTAGGTGTAAGCACACAAAAAAACTGTACTTTGTGAGGATAACACCATCTTTGGTCCACACTTCATGTCCACACCCATAATAAACTTTTAGGAAGGGGTGCCCCCTGAAACCTGCCCAAAATACCAACATAGTGCCCATTTTGTTTTTAAAATGGCCGCTGCACAATACAAAAATTCGAATATCTTACTGATGTTTGTAAGTTAATTAAGTGCCGACTTCTAGGTTTTAAGGTGTACCGAATTCAAAAAAAATGTTCTAAATAATTGCCAGGACTTTACACAATGGGTATCCAAACTGGCGGCCAAAATGGGGCAAAATTCAAGTGTTTTTCATAATTTTAAATTATACTGATAGAGTAGAGGCAGATTTGAATTATTCCTCAAAAAGATGAGTTCATTTGCAATGACTAGTAACTAGCAAACAACACCAGGTAAAATTCGTAGTATAGTGTGTTCGTAATTAGGAACTAAGCTTTGGCTGTTCCTATGCAGTAGCACTGCATTTTTCTTCCAATTCTCCGTAAGTTACTGCTTTAAACTTCTACAGTAGCCGTTCCAATTAAGATAAATAGCTGTAAATAAGCTTAGATGAAAGAGGGAGAAGTTTATTTTGGAACAAGGCCAATTAAAACGTCTTATTGTAATTAGGAGCTAAGCTATGGTAGTTTATCTCCACTGTAGTGGTGTACTTTTTGCATCTATTTACCACAAGTTACATCTTTAAACTGCTGCAGTAGCCGTTCTAATTAAGATAAATGCATGTAATCAGGCTTAGATGACAGACGGAGATGTATAGTTTCGAACGAGGGTAACTTGAACGGATTAACGTAATTAGAGGAGAAGCTAAAAATGTTTATCTACGATGTAGCCCCATGATTTCTTTTTCAATTCACTGCATATTACATCTTTAAAGTGACGCTGTTGCAGTTTTAATTATGGTAAATGGATGTAATCCGGCTAATAGGAAAGGCGGAAAAATGTATATTCCAACATAGGTAATAAAAACAGTTTTCGTGATTAGGAGATAAGCTATAAGCGTTTATTTGTGCTGTAGCTTCATGCTTTCGTCAATCCTCTCTAAGTTACATCGTTAACATGATGCGGTGGCAGTTTTAATTACGATTAAAGGATGTATTTTAATTAATCTTGTTGGAAAACATACACCTCCATCTTTCATATAAGCCTAATTATATTCATTTATCTTAATTAGAATGGCTACTGCAGCAGTTTAAAGATGTTACTTGTGATAAATAGACGCAAAAAGCACATGGCTACACTGTAGATAAACTGCCGTAGCTCAGCCCCTAATTACAATAAATCGTTTTAATTAGCCTTGTTAGAAAACCTGCTTCCACCGCACAAGTCTGGCTCTCTCCCGGTCAAATTTTCGACAGAAGATGATGACATGCTCTGGAGTTTCCTCTACAAGACATGCAGAGCAGAGAGGTGATGCCGCCCACCCATACCGAAAAGCATGCGCCCGGAGCAATGTGAAGCCAGTGCGCAGTCTGGTAAGCACTCTAGCATCCTTCGATCGCAACTTGTCAATGTTCGACGCGCTGGCACACTCAGGGTGAATTGCAAAAAACTGTCTACCCACCACAGCAGAGCTCCACACACTCTGCCAGGAGGACAAAGTCCACCTACTGATAGCAGACCGTCAGCGTGCTCATTTCCACTCACCCCACTGTGACCCCGCACCCACCTGAAAGTAACTGTGGCAGCACGCATCGCAGACCAAAATTTCCAAGCGATGGTGAAAATCACTGGGTCACACACTTCCAGAAGGTCCCATGATCTCTTAAGTAACCTGAAGCTAGAAAGTGAATCCGTATAAATGCAAAACGATGGGAGCCGTAAGTCAACTGCCACATCCAAGGCAACGGATATTGCCAGCAGCTCACACAACGTTCTAGATGTGACGTACTCTACACGCCGCTTAACCGCAACCTTAAGAGACGGGACAATGACACCTATCCCACCAGTGCAAGTGTGCGGGGAGAAAGATGCGTCGCAAAAGATCTCGCACTCCACAAACGCCTCCTTAAACAAGGTGCACAAATCCGGACACCATGTCCATGGGCTGAGTGGACTTGCACACCCAACTTTCAACATAGCACCAGAAACAGTCTGAAGCAAGGAGACACCCGCACCTGCTTCCCCGAGCAACTCGTGCACCCTGAAACTCAGAGACGCATAATCCAGCAGGATCCTACCAATCGGATCACTTGCTCCTCTGCTGAGATTACGAAGACACAGCGCCGCTAAAACCTCCTTAGACCTGAATTCAAGTGGTGGTTCTCCACATTCCACCCACAGAGATTGCACAGGAGTGGAGGCAATACAACCCGTGACAATCCTAAGACAATCATTGACAACAACCTGTAAGGCATGCACGTGGCGTTTAGCTCCGCACAGAAAAGGCAGAGTGTAATCAATCAGAGCACGTACAAACGTCCTGTACGTCGCAAGCAATGCCCCACGTTTCACATCACGGCCCGCTAGCACACGAAGAATAGACATTCTCGCCAGGACCTTAGCTTTTATCCCTGCAACCTGCAAGTCCCAAGTGAGGGATGAGTCTAACACCACTCCTAAATACTTGATGCTAGGCTTCGGAGTGACAAGTTGCTGACCATCCCTTACAACGACCTGCGGTTGCAACACTTGCCTCGACCTAGAGAAGACAACCACCTCTGTTTTGGCCGGAGCCAAAAACAAGCCACGAGAACTGAGGAGCGAACTGATTCTGTCAAGTGCAAACTGCGCTTCCACCGCACGGGTATTACAGTCATCGCCAACAAACCAGATAGCAACGTCGTCCGCGTAACAGACGATGTTAGTATCAATGCCCACTTCCACAAGTATCTCATTTATCGCAACCGCAAACAAAGTAGGACTGAGGCAGCTGCCTCGCGGAAGCCCACGATCAGTGGTCGCCTTCGATGACCAAAACTTCCCGACCCGCGTCGCAAATGCACGCTCCCCAAGGAGAGCTGCAATAATCCGGATTAACTTTGGTCCAACACCCATCTTACGCAAGGACGACACCACCCACCGGATGGATAGAGTGTCGTATGCCGCTTTCATATCCAAAAAGACGGCTAAGACGACCTTTTCCTGCCTCCAGGCTTCCCTGATGCTGGAGAGTAAGAAAAGAACAGCATCCTGCGCGCTACGGTTAGGGCGATAACCGAATTACACCCCAGCCAGACAACCATGAAACTCCAGATGCCACTCCAACCGACGAATGACCATCCTTTCAAGAACCTTCCGAGCACACGACAGCAAAGCAATTATCCGGTAATTAGTCAGCTCCGACCTGACACTGCCCTGTTTGTGTACCGGAACAAGCACCTTACACAACCATGGTGGTGGAACCAGTGCCCCCTCCAGGAGGGCCTGAAACACGGCAAGAAGTACTCCATTCTCCCTGGCAACACTCCTTTTGAGTGCGTCATACCTGACACCATCAATTCCTGGAGCACTTTTGTTTCTACACCTCGCGAGAGCTGCATGCAATTCAGCACTCTCCCACGGTAAGTCTCCCACAGCCGAGGGTGTGCACGCCAATCCAGCTGGTGGTGAAATCCCACAGGAAATGCTGTAAACACTAGCAAATCTCGCGTTAAAGGCATCAGCCATCTGGGTGCCACGCAGAACCATTTTACCAGCGCCATCTGCAGTCTGACCGTAGATCCAAGATAAGCCCGTTCTAGAACTCTGCGGACACAAAAGACGCCAAGCCTGCACAAGGGAACCACTACCAACACGTTCATACAGCCTGTCACAGTGTCCTTCTTTTTCCTACCTCGGAATAAGACGCGACTTCCGTGCAGTGCCCTTGTAGGCCCACCAGTGCTCGTCGCATGGTGTCCGTTTCCACCTGCGATAAGCACGCCTGCGATCCCTGACAGTCACTGTACACCGATGCGACCACCACACTGGATGGATTTTGCCCGTACTTGGAAGAACACGATAGTTTCTTACGTGCTTGCCCACCCACTCCTCAAACACACCGTTGTCCACTTTTGAAACATTGTGGTTCTAGAGCATACTGGAACAGTGGCACTACGCGAACGCAGGATTACCGGAAAATGATCACTACCACGCAAGTCATCAGAGACCTCAAATGAGAACAGCGACCGTAAACTGGCTGAGCACACAAACAGGTCTAGAACCAATTCCTGCACTCGACCTTGTTGCCATCGAATAAACGTCGGACTACCGTCATGAATTATTTGCAAATCACAAGCTTGAATGGCCTCAGATAACCTACGACCGCGTGTATCGACATGCAGCGAGCCCCAGTCGTAGTGGTGACTATTGAAGTTGGCCCCAACGACAACTGGTGGTGGAAATTGCCGCAACCACGCAGTCCAGTCAACTACAGAAGGGCTCCCAGTCACATGCAAGAACACAACCGAGATACAGCGACCACACATCCAACGCCACAGCATCAACTCCTGGCAAATTGAGACTAAGAGATATTTGCAGGTACGGCACCGAACACTTTACGAAAACACCAACCTTGCCATTGGAGTAAACAAAATCGGCTTTCCACGCAGAAGCCTCAAATCCCTGCATATTAATCGCTTCTTGCACACCCAAGATACTAACATGCTTAAACAACTGATCTAACTCCCCCAACTTACTAAACATCCCTCGGGCATTCCAGGTTGCGATGCATTTGAAAGTTGGCCCAAATTGCACTCATTCACACTCGCACACAAAAGCACGCTCTCTTCCTGGCTTCCAGCCTGGATTCCTCCTTGGCTATCTTCTTGAGAACCACTTCCAGCTTGGCAGGTAGCTAGTTGATCAGTCGGCTCACCAACCGATGCAACGTCCATCACGCATTCCTCATCAACACTGACACCAACCCCTTGCTCAACACACACAACATTTCTGGCCGGCGAATTAACAGACTGCTTTCTCTTCTGACCACCACGCTTACGCTTTGGAGGAGGCGTTATCCATGGACCATTATCATCTTGATCATTCCCGCACCTCGACGCACTCTTTTGCGGACCGCAATTATCGCCGGCACTTCCCCGATGTTCTGGGCCAACCTCACCGACGACCATCAAACAAGGGGCACTGGTGCTCAAGGAGGATAGCTCCAGCCTTTTGGGCTGCTGCAAAACTTGTTTGGCCACGGGCTGTACAACCTGCTGCCTGGGCACACGCTGAGTCGCTTGCTTCCGCATGTCGGCTTCTCGGACTGCCTCTTGAAGATGAACACAGAGATGACGTGGGTCACGCCAGACCCCACAGATTGTGCACGCGATACTGGCTCACGCTCGACGGTAGTGCCCTCGCATGGAACAACGAAGCCATTTGGGCGGACGATCACCCACAATGACAAGCGTTTGGATGCCTTTAATAACTACAAGATCGGTCACGTCTTCAATAGACACCCCTTCGCGCAAACGCAGGGTGACCTGTCTGACATTTGTTTCACAAACTGGCCTCCCTCTGACGAACATCTTCTCGAACGAATGTTTTTCTACAACAGCAATCCTCGCAAAGCCAGCAGCAACTTCATGTGGTGTTACACCGCGGGGGAGCCAGTGAAGTCTGGCCTGCACAGTTTGTTCGTGCAAGTCATGCGCTTCGACCGGATGACCATTAATGCTTATAGTAGCTCGAATCAACTTTTGCTTGGCCGCCCCCGTGCACACTTCAACCTCAAATACGTGGGCTGCTCTTAAGGTACCAATCGATACAATTGCTTCTGTACCAACCACTTGTTCTACAGCCAAATACACTTGGGTAGCAGGATATACCCTGCCAGCCGGATTACACACCATGACAACTGAACGTGGCATTTGAATGTTGGAAAGGCCACCCCCATAAACCTTTTTAGGGCCTGAAGGCTCTTCGACTTCTGACCCTGCTCCTGAGCGTCCGTCAAACCATCTGCCTCCACATCACAGTCACCCCACTCACTGTTATCGCGACCCACAACCGCAGCACTAAACAGTTTGGTTACTGTTTTCACAGCCTCTTCCTTGTCCTTTGCCTTCACACAATCCGGGACTCTGGTTGCTCTGCTCGGTTGACCATCGGCAGCATCCATATCTTCACCGCCGCCATCTTGACTCCCACCACCATGAACATCAGTGTCCACACCAAACTTGCGAACTCGTACAGTCGCGGCCAAAAGGTTTTGCAGCCGAAAGAGCTCCAACAATAGGTCGCATAGGGCGTGAGTGTGCGCTGGCTAATTGGTGACTCGAGCCTGCATTGTTGCCTGGCAAGCATTTTTTAAGTAAAGTACGGTAGTCTAGAATGATTTAGAAAAGAATGTCGTAACATTAACGGAATTCCAAAATTTAGCTTGTTTATACAGTAGTTTCTATTTATTACGATTAGTAATGTAAGCTAAGGCTTCGCAATTCTTTTGGAAATACTAGATAACAAAAATAACACTGCATCTTTTAGACCGATCCTATTTTTAGAAGTAATTTTAACTTTTCCTAGCGCTATTCTGAAAGTTTTATCGTATTTTTAATCTTCAGGAGGTTCTGTTTGAAGGTGAGCATTAGGATCTACATAAAATATAAATACTCACGGGAAAAAAAAACGTTTGCAGTCTAGATAGACTGAAAGTGGTAAAATGGTTTCCTAAAGTAAAAAGGTAACGTCAGTGCAGTGAGTAGCTTCAAAATAATTCGGGAGGGATAAACACCCAGCATATTAACGTTAGCACAAATACCTTCCGTTACAAAATTTGCCGAAAAACTATAGATAAAATATTTTATGTTGAAATTTAAACAAATCTTTGTTTGGCAAGTGTTGGGCTTAAGTGTCATAGTTTACTTATCGAGGAATTGTTATTTTCTATGACTTAATCTATCATTTCACTCAAAGCAGTGTTCCTTGTCAGGCTTCACTTCACTTCGCTCGGTTAGAATGGCTTTTCGCAGCCATATTTCGTCGTGTGCTGTAATTAGGAAACAGGCTTTGGACATATTACATGCGGAGCAGATTGAAATATGAAGCCTCTAGTAGGTTGCAAGACTGATTCGAACTGTAATGCTAAGAATGACTTGTGTACCAAATTTCCTTCTTTTCCTCGATCGGCAAGAATTTGTTGGTCAAGCATCAGGGAGAACCCACGAATGGGGGAGGGAGGTGCTGGGCGGGCCTTGGGGGTTCCATGAACGGCTAACAATGGCTTCTGGTCACGAAATTCCTTGCTTTCAGCTCAATCTGCAAAAATTTGTTGGTCAAGTCACAAGGAGAAGGCAGAGGGGAGGGGTGCTGGGGGCCCTTGTGGGGTGTCTCATGGGCGTTCCATGGACGGTTCAATTTGTGCTGCTAAGAATGATTTGTGTAGAAAATTTCATCCCAATAGCTCGATCTGCAAGAATTTGTTGGCAAAGCCTCAGGGAGGGGGTACAGGGGGGGCGGGGGGGGGGGTGGTCTCTGGGAGCCCTTGTGGGTATTTCATTGGGAGTTCCATGATTGGTTCGATTTGTACCGTTATAAAGAATGACTTGTGTACCAAATTTCACACTTTTAGCTCGATCAGCAAGAATTTGATGGTCAAGTAAGGGGAGGGAGAAGAGGGTGGGGGGGAGTATGGGAGTGTATTTCATGGGTATTCCGTAGTTGGTTCAATTTGTACTGCTAATAATGACTTGTATAGGAAATTTTACGCTTTTACCATCATCTGCAAGAATCTGTTTGCCAAGCCTCAGGGAGGGGGTACAGAGGATGCTGAGGGGGGAGAGGGTGGCGCTGGGGGCCATTGGGGTATTTCATGGAAGTTCCATGGCTGATTCGATTTGTACTGCTAAGAATGACTTGTATAGCAAATTTCATGCTGTAGGCTCGATTTGGAAGAATTTGTTGGTCAAGCCTCAGGAATAAGGCAGAGGGGGAGGGGCGCTAGGGGCCTTGGGGGGTCTTTCGTGGGGTTCCCACGGCTGATTCGATTGTGTACAAAATGTCATGCATGTTGCTTCGTTGCACTCTGTTAGACTTATGTAAAATTTACAAAAGTTTTGTTTTGGTTTGAAATAGTGGCCATAATACAGAGAGAGCTAGTTGTTTTAACTTTGAACAACTAGTTTTAATACAGATAATAATTTAAAAAAGGAAATAAAGTCGTTTACATCATTCACCAAAGTTAGTTTTGACTAAACTTAAAAAAAAATACCTAAAGAAATAGGATACGCCAAAAAGCAAACATGTTTAAAAAATACCAGTTTGAATTCATGAGCGCTCACCTTTACTTATAATGTAAATAAAACAAAACAAAATTGTATGCAAATTAAGCTCTATGCAGATGTAGTCGACTCTTGAAGACGTTTTGTAACTCGTTGCTCAGTTAACGCTATTCTAGTTTACTGCTAAGTAAGACAGTTGTGTTACGACAAGTCTATTTACCATAAATTGACCTTTTATGTAGACTACTGTCCTTGAATGCCTATTTCTAAACAAGGGCATTTCCAGCAGCAGGACTTTCTGCCCATGGCCATGGCCAGCGGGGAGCGAAAGGGGGTGGGGGGGGGGGGGGAGAGAACAAACACTTAAAAAAAGGGGCGTGAAACATTTTATTTTTTTATATATTTTATTCTTTTCGCTTTTGTTTAAGACTTGGGCTGTATTCCTTCGTTAAGTTGGGGGCTAAATTGCGTGGTGGTAAAATTGCGATTGGGGCGTAAAATAGCGGTGGAGTAATTGCGGTGGGGGCTTAAAATTGCCAGTTTGCGTTCCCGCCCCAACCTCCACGAAAAATTCCTAGCCATAGCCCTGTTTCTGCCAGTGTCCGCAAAACCAACTGTGTTAAGAAAAATTGTCCGCATCCAATATTTTTATTCAGTGCTTTAATGTATTATTTTGGCTCTTCTGCCAGTGACAGGTTCTCGCCAAGGCGATTAACATGGTGTACGGAAACATCAAAATCGGTTAACAATTTGCGAAACTGTGCAAGTTTGGGCAAATACGACCATAGAGCGGCCCTCCACTGTCCTCGTCATATCGTCGCGTGCCAAGCTAATTTTTCCACGAGGGGGGGGGGTTATAAGGAGAAGTAGCTAATTGTGTTCCAGCGGAGTGCTAAATTGTCATCGGTTTTTACACAAAGGGCATCCAGTCCCGTTACAGAAACAATTTTTGTCGGGCAACACCCTGCGAGGAAGGTCCGTCATTTGGCAAAGAATCTCTAAAAAAAAACCTTAAGCGAAAATTTTGTTCTGTTTTTTTTTTCAAGTATGCCCCCAACTTTTTGAAAATCTGCTTACACCTTTGTCCGTGGTGTAAGCACTAACAATTAACAAAGTGTTAACTATTCTTTCCAATCGTCATTTTACCTGAAAATCACTGCAGTGAGTAAAGGCATTGCAGCCTGCTACCGTTTAAAATTTATAGGTTTTTTTTGCCTTGTTTCTTTTGCAGCTAACTCTATTCGATTCTGAGATACACAGTACAAATTATGTTTATTGTTGGAAGTTAATAAACCTCATATTCTTCCGTAGAAATTGGCAACAATTCCTGCAACTTGATGCCATCATCCAACGTGATTACGGTTCGTGCAGGGTATTGTTGGAGCGACGCAATGTGCAAAACCTTTTGGCCGCTACTGTACCTCCGAAATTCCACGCTTCCTTCCCTCCTTCATAACTTTAACAAACGTGTCATCCGACACAAGACCAAAATTGATCTCACTACTCGTTAGTATTTTCAAGTTGAACAAATCCCTCAGCAACTCATCTACATCAGCCGCCATTTTAGCCGAGTAACAATTGTCCTCCGTAGCCGAGTAACAATGCAGACTCGGGTAACTTAGTGTTTCCGTTTCACAATTAAATCGAAGTGATGCCAGTGTTAGTAAGGGTCGACCTAGGACCTCTGTGTTAAACTTTCAACTTTGAGAGCTTATAACTCCATCAAAAGTAAACATCTTTAAACCAAATTTGGAATCTAGCCTTGACTGGTCAAGGCCTGTCTGCAGGCCAACAATTGTGAAATTCGGCCCAGCCAAACCCGAGATACAGGCCAGACTATTTGTCCTAGAAAGCTGGTTCTTAAGTCATTGTACAGGTATTGATCCGTAGATGTGCCCTTTCCATAATTCCTTTTCTAATTGGTCAGGTGGTTCAGGGGTTACGGTGTTCTAAACGACCAGATTGATTGTTTTACATTGTTTTAAACATTGTTATTATGCATCAATGCCAATTAGCAAACGCCAGCTACATGACGTGAACTGAAGATTAAAGGATTTGTTTATATTGTTAACACTGGCGATATCCAGGTTAGTACGGGACAGCCTAAGGTCTCTGTTTTAAACTCTCAGTTTTGTACTGTTTTACAGTTTAGCCGCAATTATAAAAGTAACACAATTAATAAACAAAAACGGAACGTTAAATGTTAAGAGGAAGGGTCTAAAAGTAAAAACCTAGAAAAAACACGAACAAGCTTTGACAGTCAGGGTCTAGGCATAAAATTTAGTCAGTAAGAGGCTGGAATGCCGTTACTACCTGGTGGCCAGCAATAATGCATTATGACGAAAAACTGTAAATCCTCCTACAAAGACCCATGTGATGATCCAGTGGTAATAGGCATACGTTTCCTGCTTTGCTTTATATTCAAAATTATTTTTCGATTTAGTAACATGACAGCATATTCGCAGCAGAGAGCATTATTGCTTATCCTCTACCATAAATCGACGAAACATAATAAAAAATTCCAAAGCATCAAAAGACAAAATGCCAAACTTCATACGAAAATTGTGTTTTAAAACTCTTTAACAATATTCTAAGAAGAAAGAAAACCTGCTACAACTGTTCATACACACGTTCTGTCCAAATAGACGAAAACTAAGCTAACCACCGGGTAGTAAGGGTCTAATGGTTACCAGCCTCTTACTGACAAAATTGTATACCTAGACCCTGACTGTCAAAGCTTGCTCGTGTTCCTTCTAGGTTTTGACTTTTAGACCCTTACTCTAAACATTTAACGTTCCGTTTTTGTTTATTAATTTGAAATAAATACAGTATCATCGTCTACTAAACTGTATGGGGAAGAAAATCTGTGCAGGGTTACCGCTCCTTGAATAAAAAATAAAAAATAAAAAATAAAAATAATCTGGATAAACCTAAACTAAATAAAACTAAATTAATCGTACCTCAATTCTTTTACAATCAAATTAATAGAACGGCCACTTTATTGGAAATATAATTAATCAGCGTTCATAAAATTATACCAAAGTTACGATTTTCTTCACGCTGTTCAAGAAACAATTTATAATTATATTTTCATAAAAAGGTCACAATCAATACTTTTTTGCATAATAATGTGTGTGAAAAATGTCCCTTCCGCCCTGAATAGCACAAGCATGTGTCAATTGGCGAGAACTATCATCTAAACAAAGTTAAACGGGGAAGGCATTTTGTTTCTCGAACCCCAAGACCCCCTAACTGCGTGTTTTGTCTCCACCAGTTCTGCCAGAAAGTTAAATCCTCTTACCACTGCTTTGGTAAAATAAGACTTTGCCGATGGTTAATCAACTGGCGTGGAGCAATGAGCTGAAATCTGCTGGATCTATCCCATACGGCCTTGTTCTAACGGTAGAATACAAAGCGATAGTTGCAACTTGGCTCCTCTCACGTCCTGCGAACGTGTGTGGCACTTATTTGCATCTGATATTTGCATGGAATGTCACTCCCCTGTTGGAACAACTCTAAATTCTTAGAAGAAAAGAAGAGACGAACGAGTCTTATTGCTGCAGTGCGATAATTTATTATAATCGGTGGGGATTTTTTAATACTGCTAATTAATTATGCCACACGCAGGCAACACTACGAATTTAATTACAGAAATAAATAATACAGAGCTTAACTTAAAACATAATGCAAGTATCCCTCAGCTTACGGTTCAGTTTACTTCATAATATATGCTAGCTTATCCTTCTGGTATTTAAGATTTCAGCAGGAATCTCCTTTTTTTGCTACGATATTTCCTCTTTTACAGCAGTTTTTGGATATGTCGTAGAGTTTACCTTTGCAGCAACGCATGCCCGTTTTGGCAAAGTTGAATGTCACGTCACCACAGCAGGAGTCATCGCCTTTGGTTGTTGCATCCTGAAAAGAGAAACAAGTAACCAAATCAGAATTCGTGGTGTAAGAGTAAATGTCACCCACTTTAAAACGAGCGTTAAATAAGCAATCCAGGTTGCCTTAGCGACTACGCAGTATGTAGTGACTCATCCTCCTTCAGCGTTTACTTTGTAAGTATATTGGACGACCCGATGCTGGGACCGATGACCCAGCATCATGACTACCTTGACTGAGTTTGGATGGACATATCGGCGTGCCTTGCTTCTGAGTTGTTGTTGCATTCGCTTGCTATATTGTTATGCGATAATGTATCATGAGATCAAACCCATTGTAAAGACCATGCACTGCCTTGCCATACTATTATTATAGTGTTAGGTATCCACAATAATGTCTCCCAAGCCCTTATTCTAATCTAATCCTCCATTCATGTAAGTTGTTTTTGGCTATTTAATTAGAAATTGTTAACATTGTTCCTCCCCAGTTTTCCCAATTTAAGTTTTATGTCCTTGTAATTCATACTATCACCATTCATCACATAATTTATAGTTCATTTTGGTAAAGTCGTTGCAGGCAGAGCAAACGTAAAACAACTTCCATTGACCATCACAAATAACTGAATCCCAACCAAATGTCTCTTTATTACTAATATTCTTATACATTCATCCAGCCCCACGCCTTAGTGATGTCACGTTAGGTTCGCCCACTCCCAAACCTCTACATTTTTGGTGCATCGGCCACTGAACCACCGATGCACCACATGTTTCTAATCTGATTTCTGCCGTGCTTTTAACCAGATGACTTTTGCCCAGTACTCTCAACCAGCCACTAAAGAATAATTCATCAGAGGTCTTTCGTCAACACAACCAATAACTTTAAAAAAATTAAAAAGAATAAGTTGTTTGGATTTTTTTTTAATTTGGCGGTGTAGTTTGTATATCTAAACTATATTTATTAAAAATAAATGGCACCAACACTGTGAACAACTTAAAATGACAAGTGAACAGCGGTTACGAAAAAATTCAAGACGAAAAAAATTCATGTGCCATGGTTAATTTTTTCATCATGGTTGCTGCTCGCTTGTCATTCTTAGCTGCCCAATGTTGGCGCCAATGTGTTTCTTGGTTTAACACTAGCATTTACAGCTTATTTCCGTTTCTTTTACGTTTATGAAATTAGAAAAATAAAAATCCAGCACGTCACTTAATTTGGAACCACTCAGAAAAATAAAATTTAGAATTCGTCTTCCTATTCTTTAGCTTCTTTTTCGTAATGCGTATACGATCGCTAAATGTTTGTAAAACTATATTTGTTTTGTGTATATTCCCTACACCTACTGCCAGTGTTTACAGCAAACCTCATCGAAATAAATTAAGTATTTTTGTGAGTTAGTGGAACTATGTTGTATACGAATCTTCGAAAAGAGTCATATTTCCATTGGTTTAATGTTATAAAACTATAAAACGAAAGCCATTTATTTGGGGGAAAAATTGTTTCAGCAATGACTTTATAAATCCCTTTAAGGACAGCATAGGACTGCTTTCAAGAATTTAATCCTATACTATACTATCCGCCAGGAAAGAAGACTTTCCTTATATGGTCATTTTATGACTACTAATCTTTCATGGAAAAAAAGTGCGCCTTGCCTCTATACTATATAACTGCGTCGTCGTGGCAACGCTATTGGACCAAGAACAATGGCGTCGCTTTCCGATCAAGTTCGTGTCAACAAGAAAGAGTAAACTCTCCACAGTCAAGCTAGGGGTGTCATTTGGAACGTTTTTCAGTATTTCACGAGTCAAGGGGAATCTATTTCTATTTGTGAGTAGCACTGCATCAGCTAAAATGTGTCGGTTAAAACAGTGCATAGAATTACCGACGCTGGCAAGTTAGGCTGTTCAACAATCGACCCCGTCACGGAAACTGCCACCGGTCCTTCGTTCACCTCGCCGGGATGGAAACGGTCCCACACCGCGCCGATCACCGACTTGGACAAATTCGAGTTGTCTTGTCAGAGCTACTGTAAGTGAAATCCACCAAGCAGGCGATTATCCTACCATAGATTCGATTCATTCTAAACTTGTTACGAGGACTGGATTTGCAGGCAATAAAACATCTCTCCGTTGTATTCTGCGCGGTAAGTTAAAAACGAAGTACCGCAACTTCGACGCACGTAAATTATATATTGAACGGCCCGATATTGTTTCGCATCGTCATTGTTATTTACGGAAAATAAGAGAGGTACGGGCAGCAAGGAGGCCGCTTATTTATCTTGATGAAACGTGAGTAAATGCACACCATGGTAGAGACAAACAATGGCATAATGATGATTTCCGTTGATTCCAACGGAAAAAGGAAAGAGGCTTATTTTGTGTCATGCCGGCAACAGCACAGGATTCGTACCGAATGCCAAGACGTTATTTCGCTCCAAAACAAAATCGGGTGATTACCAGCACATGGCCAAATTGTATTATGATTGCCAGCCTACCACTGCGACCACGACTCTATCGAACTCATTTGGGCACAGGTGAAGGAAGACGTACGCAAACATAAATAATTTACACTGGCCGAAATGGAGAAACTTACTACAGCCACGATTCAAGCAGTTTCTCCAAACAATTGGAAAAAAGCTGTGACCGCGTCGTGGAAATTGAAAAAGAAGTATCACTGGGAATCCGATCACTTGGTCGAGGAACGAGTGGAAATCATTTCGACGGTAGAGAGTGACAGCGATGAAGAAACTGCCTACAAAGGTTTTCATACTTCGCCATTTTCCCCTTGACTCGAGAAATGAAACCTCCAAAAAACAAACCCCAGCCTCATTGTTCAGCATTCGTTACACGTAATGCTCAGTCCTTTTCAGGACTACACCCTAAAACGGTCCTTCTCTGGATCACCAAATGTCGAAAAGAGATTGCTTGTTTATTATTAGTAAAATAAAGGTTATTATCCAAATAAAAAATGCACTGAATTAAACAGCTAAAAGCATAACAGTATTTTAGGAGAAAAATGATAGTCAGAGCTCAATAAAAAGTTTCAGAAAAAAGTTTTGTGCATCCTTATATGCAAGAATCCTGGGTGTAATCTTTAAAAGTTAAACGTGATGGTGGGGGGGGGGGTATTCTCCATACTAAGCGTTGTTTGCTTGCACCCGCACATTCCCAAATAGGTAAAACAAATTGTAAGGTCTATGGGTACATTAGCAACAACAACAAAAATAGAAAGTAACACTTTCTCTAAAAAAAAAAGGAAAAAACTTGAAAATTGGGGGCGGGGGGGGGGGGGAGAAAAAAGTCAGCGGCAGCCCGTAGGTCGCAATACAGCCTCTGATAGCATCAAACTTTATTGTACTAAATTCTGCTTTCAAACATTCGCAAAAATTACTAGTAAAAAGAATACGATTTATTGTGTAAATCAAGCTGCAGCGAAAATAATAAGAAAAAGGCTTGAAAGTGTGGGGGAGGATGCTCCCCCTCCCCATTTTTCCCCCCAAAATGTTAGCCGACGGTTTTGCAACATTCCCTCAAACCAACCTAGGCTAATGTTGCAAAAGCTACAGGCGTATAGAAAAGTTATTTCCTGGCGAAATTGGAGCCAAGGCATCTGATCTAGCCTAAGCTAAGTTAACCTAACAACACGACCACAAGAAATAAACATAATAGAACAGTGCAGTACGCCACACCTTTTGGGTGCCGTATAATACGCTATTTTTTTTACGTTTCTTTGTTTTGGGGTTTGCTATCCTACATTAGTTTAGGTCAGGTGCCAGTTTCACCAGGCAGGATGCGAATCATGTGGGAACTAATTATACAGGGCCTTATCGTGCGGGACATTTGTACACAATGTGTTTGTATTACATTCTACAGTATAAGGCCATTTTTTTTTTTTTTACTAACTGTTGAATTATTCGGGTTTTGCGTTCGTTCGTACTTACGATAGGTGAAACGACAGTACGCGAACACTCGTGAAGGAGTCGGAAGGAGTACGCGAACACTCGTTCTTCGATTTGTACTGCTAAGAGTGACTGGTGTGAAAATTCAAACTTTTAGAACGATTAGCAAGAATTTGTTGCTCACCAGCCTCTCGGAGGGGGAGGGGAAGCAAGGGGAGTCCCTGGGGGGATATCCGGAAGGGGCTCTGTAGCTCTGTAGCTACTTGTATGTTAAATTTTCAACCTTTTTGCTCGATGTGCATGATTAGCCTAAATTATGGCCCTAACAGCTTTACTATATAAGCACACGTTGGCTGCTTATACATGGCGGATATCTGCACGGTAAACGACGCAGCCGGCATGCACAATGCATCCCCTTGTTTTGAAACGCTTTGGACTTCTTTCTTGGCGGGCACTATAAATGTGTCCCAGTAAAACGGCAGTGCTAAGCTTCTGAGATCGCTCACTAGAAGCCACTACTCTAGAAAACGAAACTATTCTCGAAAACGAAACTATTATCGAAAACGAAACTAGGACCAAATTGACGCGACACGGCGAAACACAGGACAAAATTGAGCATATCTTAGTATAAATACCGAAAAAAAAAAAATGAAATAGCAGAAATGCGAATACTTAATACTACGAATGGATAAAAGCGAAGAGATAATCCTTCGTGTGAAAATAATACGTGCGTGCGTGCAGGCGGCAAGCCGTCGTTCGCTGCAGCAATGTTAAGCTTACCCCCTCCCCCTCCTTTTTTAATTTAATGGGTTAGTCCAATGAATTGCGCACAAAAGCGAGCCTGGTTTTTAGCTTGGGGAATCTCGGAGACTAATCGCAAATGACGTCATGCACAAAGCTCAGTTTTTTTTTGTTTTTTTTTTTCATGTTTCGTTTCCACCTCACCAGGACGAAAACGAGAGTAGGTTGTGACGGTTGTTTCCGTTTCTGGAAAACTAGCACGAAAACGGACCTCCGGCAACTCTATTCTGAAAATAAAAATTGGAAGTGGGGGGGGGGGGGGTGGGGGGAGAGAGAGAGACAGTTGATGCCCGTGTGTTTGGCAGTGCCTGTTTTACCCTAATGTTTATTTGCAGCAAACACCCGTACAGACCATGTTTAGAAATGGGTAAAGTTAGTTCACCCGAGTGAAGCCGGGTAATTCTGCTAGTTAGTTAGACACATAATTAAGTTCTGAAGCTCTGAAGAGAGTAATGCTAAAAAAAACTTAAGTTTATCCGGAAGTGAACACTGCAAGTGAACACCGAACGAATCCAACACCATCTTTACGAGAGCGCCTGGATTGTTTTGCCACCATGAGCGAGATTCACTGTAGAACTTTGGTAGGAATTATTTGAAATAAAACTGAGCGACGAATGTGCAGTATTGGGCATTAAATTTTGAATACCTCTTTGCCACTCAAGCATTTTCTGGAAGAAAACTCCATTGTTATGCTTTAGCATTGTTACGTAAGAAAGTTGCCTTATTCCAACTACCTATCGCTTAGAAACGTGCTCCAACAATGCAACGTTGTGCTATTTCTACAATGGAATGATGTTTGCACAAATATTGGCATCTGCCAGGAGCGATTAGTCCGTTTGCCGAATTCAGTGCGACATTTGACGTGTTCAAAAGTCAATGTCCAACACTGTACTTGATTTTTTACCTGTTGAAAAATTGTGGAACAAAATAGCGTTCAGAAAAGGATTTAGCTTACATTTTTTAAATCATTAATCACGCTGAACCCAAATTGATTTGGAATATGCAGAATAACACATTCCTAAAAAAAAAGGCCAAATTCGACTTTTTGCCCTGAAAACGTCATACGGTCGTCACGGTTTAATCACGTTTAACTGAAGTTTATTTGTAGAATTTTACCTCCGAAACGCTTAACAACATCCCTCTATGTAACACAGCGTTTCATTGCACAGAAATGGAACCAACCCCTTTGTGTCCCCATCTGTAACTGGTTCATAGTTGGGTCGTTGCAATATTTAGCCACTGCCCTCATGCAGTCTAACCGACAGTACCTTGGTAAGCTAGGTTAGTTTGCTTACGTTTGTTGCTACCAGAGTCATAGTCTGGACGATACATGTATATAAGCAGCCGTTTAACGTCAAACCAGATCGCATGATCCACGTGGTATAGCTTCCTAAAACACGAACTAACGTAGAACATTAAAAAAAAAATTATATCTGTTGCGGGATTAGAACCGGAGTTCACTTGATTTCGAGATGAGGACGCTGACCACCGGCTCCTCAGAAAGCTTGTGATACGTGTACGGAGTAAATTTTGTAGCAGTACACGTTTACGTATTCCGGGACTGAGGAAGATAGGAGTGAGGATGATAGGACTGAGGAGGACAGGTGTGAGGCATATAGGACTGAGGATCATAGGACGGAGGAGGAGAGGACTGAGGAAGATAAGACTGAGGAAAAGAGCACAAAGGAGGATAGACTGAGGAAGACAGGACTGAGGAAGATAGACTGACGAAGATGGGACTGAGGAGGATAGGACTGAGGGAGACAGGACTGAGTAAGATTGACTGAGGAAAATGGGACTGAGGAGGATAGGACTGAGGGAGACAGGACTGAGGAAGATTGACTGATGAAAATGGGACTGAGGAGGATAGGACTGAGGGAGACAGGACTGAGGA
>JAHWFP010223323.1:10856-25358 GCA_023313725.1 Lithobius niger | reverse complement strand
AATTTCCGCGTCAAAATGTCGACTTTACACACAGTTTTAAAGTATTCGCTCTAAATGAATGAAGCGCAACTTTAAAAAAAAATGAACAATACGGTTTTACCATGACTGAATTTCGTTTTGTAAGGCAACCTTGAAACACTTAAGGTGATGTTACACTAGAGTTTTAGGAGAATTTACAGTATTTCCAGCAAAAATAAATAAGTAAATAAATAAATAACATCACTTAAGAAAAAAGAAGCAATGTGTTTATCAAGCCCCTCCTACCCGTCCCCTCCGCCCTAGAAGTCCCGGAATGAACCTTTTTTTTCTTTTTTTTTCGTCTGTGCTTGTTGTGTAGCTCGGCAAAATTCATGCATTTTATTGTGTAGGCTAAATCTTAAGCAAACATGAAGAACAGAACAAAAAAATAAAAAAATAACCTGACCGCCCGCAAGGAAAAAAATTCTGCTTGAGAAACAACTTTCTTTTTTTTAAACAGCCTAAATTTTTTAATGTAGTTTAATTCTCTAGTAGTAATTTTTTCCAAGTATATTTGAGTTTTTTTTCCGGGAGAAGTATAAACATGTTGTAAAAAGGGAAAGGCAAAACGGTATGCAGCGGGAAATTTTCGCGCATTGTATACGGGGCCTAGATATTGGCAGAATGTACGGTAGAATTGCTGAAGGAGTCTGTTGCTCTTTCACACTTACCCTCACCGGTAGTTGTGAGTCAGGATCCCTTCCGGTTACGGTTTATATTAGCTTTTTCAAGAAGCTGGCCTGAGCTCTACCACCGCTCAGCAACCAGCACCTCTCCGTTTAAAACTGAGTGCAGTCTTGGGCTTCATCTCAATTCTCGACATGTTTGAAAATAGCCTTTTTTACTGAAATAAGTGTTCATAAAAAAGTTTCCAAGCAAGCAGTCTGCATTAAAGACTGATTTGTGAGGAAACAAGATACACTAAGCTGAGAAAGAACGAAAAGCCAACCGCCCCGACTGGGACTCTGACCTAGGACTTCATGCTGATTAGGCCGGGCGCTCTAACCACTGCGCTACCGGGGCAGGTACTGGCTGCAGGCACCAGCTGAGCTGAATATTCAATATTCAATCGTTGTAGAGAACAAAAATGACATGGCCTTGGTTTTCGCTTTAATCTTTCAGTTTTAAACCAGAGGTTGCAAAGTCTATAATTTTGAGTTAAGGCCTCAAAATTGGACGGCCGACATGACTGAATGATTTATTTACTTCTTCAATGCAGGCTTCGGGAAGCTAGTTGAATTGTTTCCGCAATTGTTTGCCATAATACTGCATCTGCTTCCAAAAATGCAGAATTAACTACCCATTAGCTGATACATGCTAACTCTAGACACACGCTAGTGTGTTGCCACCAAATAGCAAACATGGGATAAAGCTTGGGCAGAACCTGAACAGAAATACGCGTTTATAATGTTTCGTTTTTTCGCAAACAAAATTGGGTGTATAGTGGACATACCGTACACGTGATAGACCAGACAGTAGCAATTACAATAAAACGGAAGCGAAAAAAGCCAACAAATTAACTGAACAAAAAACGGCTTCGCCGTTTAGAAAAAAGCATTAGAGCTCGTATCCCGATACTCACAGATGTGAAGGTACAGGAATAAAAACGGATTATAATTCACTCAAACGCAATGAACTATAATTTGAACTCCAATTCCAGGGAACAAGGATTGAGACATGCTAGTCTCCATGCACACGTATTCATGTCCATCACTAATCAAACAAACAAAACGGTTGGATACTTTACACAAATAAAATACGCACACAAAATACAACATACACAAGCACATGAAACAGAACGAAAATCTAAAACACACAAACAGACGGCGTAAACAGCAAAACGCCTACAAGGATGAAAAAGACATACACAAAGACAGGCAATAAAATCTGTCTTAATTAGGAGTATGCTTATTTCACAAATTATAAATGCACACATAATACACATATAGCCACTCACAGGAAACGTACTTAAAATATAAAACAACAAACATAGACAAATATTAAATAAAGCCTGTACAACACCCGCATTAAGTGCACATAAACATATGCACGCACACAAACATTAAACAGTTCAAACACAAACTGCGTTCACTTTTTGACATAATCACTGAGCAAAAACAGTCCTTGTTCCCTGGAATTGGAGTTCAAATTATAGTTCGTTGCGTTTGAGTGAACTCTAATCCGTTTTTATTCGTGTACCTTCACAGCTGTGAGTATGGGGATACGAGCTCTAATGCTTTTTTCTAAACGGCGAAGCCGTTTTTTGTTTACTTAATTTTTTGGTTTATTACCGCTTAACGCCGCCAAAGGGTTCAAAGGGTTTAACGAGCGTTAACCACTCCTGGTCATCTGCCCGAAGCCCTAAGGCCCTATGTCTGCAACAGCCAGATTCCCAGGCGGTCACCCACCCAAGTATCAATCCAGCTCAATGCTGCTTAACTTCGGGGATCTGACGAGAACCGGTGTTTCCAGCACTGCAAGGCCGCAGACGCCGCCTATTTATCACCAACAATCAATTTTTTAACAATCGGATGCCTTGAACAATTATGGAAACGGCTTCGCGTCTCTTTGTTTTGATTTTGACTCTAGCTATTGGTCCATTTTGTCACCCTGATGGTTCCGCAACCCCATGTTCGATTCCGAATTTTTATTTTGATAAACGTTGTCCGGACAGCCGTGCTACTGCATACAAAGTTTGGTTTGGATAGTCTTTGTGTTTTCGCGTGATGCGCTGACTGAGATTACATTGGAGTGTCTTCAGTAGCTCCAACAAGCAAATGGATTATGGTGATTCGACTCGTTATTATACCAAATACATATGGTCCTCGTCGGGGTTTACAAACACTGCACCATTGTTACAAACCCGTTGTTGACAAAATCACATGTGGGGCAGATAATCCTGTTGGGGTGATTCCTAAAAACAAACAGTATGTGGGCTCGCACTAGTTGGTTTTGCCAACAATGGAGCACGGAAAATTCGTAGAAGGAATAGTTTCGCTGTCTGAAGGGAAATTTTGGGAATCAAGCCAGAATGCAATGACACAAGCAAATGTATACTTATTAACGCTCGTTTTAATGCTTACTATGTACCACATAAAAAACCAAAACTGGTAAAAGGCACCGACGAGTTCCGAATGGTTCGGCCCTTCAAAGGAGTGATATCAACACACCAAAGCATTCGCCAAGTTAATCGCACCTACGAATAGTTCGAAGGTCGAATGAAAACTAGAACATTGCTGTTTTTCGGTAGCAATGTTGAAGTTTTCATATAACCTTCGAACTATTAGTAGGTGCGATTGACTTAATGAATGTTTTGGTGTGTTGATATCACTCCTTTGAAGGGCCGAACGTTTCGTAACTTCGTAGTCTCTTTTACCAGTTTTTGTTTTTTATATGATATCGCTTGGTTTTTGTATTAGACTCAACTCAGGTAGCCTGCGGATGTGTAATAAAGTGCCACGTCAACAATAGCTTCAGTGGCCATTTTCCCAACTTCTTACACGGAATAGCCGCACATGTATATAATTGAAGTCCTCACTCCAACAAAATTAACTCAATTAAAGGCACATAACTCCCTCCGGTAAATTAAAGGCACATAACTCCCTCCGGTAGATTTTAACAGTTTCACTCGATACATTACCGGAAATAGTTTTATATAAACTGATTTACCTTTCTGCTGGTCTAAGGGTACGATACAGATGTCAGTAGTGGCGCGTGAATGTTATTAGGCTTGTTTTAAACGGCTCGGTCCGAGCGGTATTTAACTCCCGCCACATCGCTGGCAAGCCGCGGCCCTGGAGGAAGGATAATTAATCCTTCGCTCAAGTTTGCGACTTGGTCGTACGATGTGTCACGTTGCAGCGGCCCCGAAATGAGTATGACTAGTGTCGTAGAGCAATGCGCGCTGCGGTCGTTTGAACTATATTTTAGCGTAGGTGACGCAAAGTAAAGCGGCCAGAACGGAGGGATTTATGTGCCTTTAATATCTCCGTTCCTATTCAATATTTTTCGACCAAACTCGGCCTGATAGTAGATAAGTATGGAAATTATATTTATTTATACCAAAAACGGGGTCGCAGCGAACCTATAAAAACCTATAAAACCTATAACAGCCTATATTTTAATTATGGCTCTAGGCTATATGTATTTTTGCCAAAATAACCTATAAAACCTATAATAACCTGTATTTTTAAAAGCTGGTTCTGGAGCGATGTGTTTTTGAATTGCAAAATCTCATCGTTTTAGTTATTAAACGAAATCGGTCGACTGACTACAGCCTACGTGCCTTTTCGTTGAGTCGGAGCGCGTAAATCTGAAAACTTGGTTATCGGCAGTGTACTCTTAAAAATCAGACACACCCGGGAAAAAATAATTGAGGATGAGTCGCGGAAGAAAAAAATTAAATCACTACTTATTATCATTAGTATTTTATAATTACAGTCGTAGTGTAGTAATACCTCCTGATGTAATACCTCCTCCTGTCCTACAGTTTGAGCAGTATTAACGGTTATTAAAACATACATGTTCCAGGTCGCGGTGCACCTTTCAGATATCAACTACAAGCGTGTCTTGTCAACGCGCGGTTTGCTCCGTGTAGTAGGTAGCTTAGCAAAAATGATCGTTTTGAAGAATTCAAGGTTTTCCAAGCAATTTTGAATAATTTTAAGATAGTTTTAACTGAATAATGATTTTGTGGGCTGTCAATGAGAAGTGTTACATTAAAAAAGTTTAAAGTTTAAAAAAGTTGGCACTTGATTTCGGCCCTTTGTGTTTCGTGCTGCGGTGATTCACGCTAAGAGAGTGTCTTTTTATTAGTAAAACTGAGTTTACTTGCTAGTTGATGCTATGACGGTAATGTAAAGCCATAGGATTTTTCATGAACTCCTATAACCCCAATTTTGTTTGCTAGTGCGAGGCTACAAGGGGGAGGGGAAGGAGAAGCTGGGAACCCCCTACAACTTGATAGCCGATTTAAAATTAAGCGTACGTAACCCTTTTGTCTCACTATTTCCATTGTACTAGTACATGCAAGTTATCTTATGCAAGCCTGACGTTTCATTAAATAGCCAATCGTGGAGTCCTTTAGGGAATGATCATTATTTGTCATGAGGAGGTGGAGGAAGCAGGGCGGGGGGGGGGGGGGGGCCGCAAGGCAGGCTGAGGAGAGAAAATGATAGGTGGGCCTCGTAGATTTTTCAGATTTTCCAGTGGGGAGGGGCGTGGACGGGTCACACCTTTTTTAGCCTTGTAAAGGTAGGATAACGAGTAAAAATAACCACTGACCACACTGGGATAAAAATGCATTTCTGAACTTCACAGATGTCACTTTCAGCAGTCATCATTTATAAAAACATCTTGGTTTCTCCCCCCTTCCCCCTTGATGTAAGTGTTACTTTTCCACAATAAAAAGAAAGAATTTGATTACAAATTTTATTACCAATTCTTGCCGCTAGTTGACTTTGTTAGCAGTATTTTAAATGATTTAATTTGTATGCATGCATTTTTTTTCCTATAAAAAGATATTTGATTAAAAAACAAATTGGCAAAAGAGTTAGTTAACTAACCACACTCAACTGCGAACTCATGAAACTAAAATGCTCAGTAAGACAGGGGGGAAAGCTCCTGTTTTAATCAGTTTTTGTACTGTGTTTGGGCTTGAGTTTTTAGTTAGTTAAACTGCTAACAACGGCATGTAGTCACAAGAAATGGTACTAAAATTGGTAAATCTCAACTTCATTCAGTTTATTGTATCCAGTGCAAAGGGCTTTAATTATTCTTTCTGTATTTACGAGAGTTCATAAATATGTATGGTTTATCTGTAGGCTTATGTTCATCATTAATAACATACTACGTGCGTGCGTATTCGTCTACTCCTCTTGAACTAAAGCACCTACAAAGATGAGAGGAGCACCAAATGAAAGACAATTCAATTGCACTTCCGTTAGGCCTAATTTCATTGCGGTAACTTGACCCCAAATCCGCAAAAATCTGTTCTGCAGACATCAAAGTTCGATCAGCTAAACTGACCAGAAAGAAATTAACTAAATTACATGATGCGTGAATCCACGCCAATACAGTGAGTGAAGCAAAGCTAGTTATTGTAATATCAAAAACCAAAACTGGTAAAAGGGGCCAAGTTCCGAATGGTTCGGCCCAAGTTAATCGCACCGCTTAATAATTCGAAGGTTAAATGAAAACTAGAACATTGCTACTTTCGGTAGCAATGTTCAAGTTTTCATTTAACGTCCAAAGTATTATTCGGTGCGATTAAGTTGGCGAATGTTTTGGTGTGTTGATATCACTCCTTTGAAGGGCCGAACCATTCGGAACTTGGCGGCCCCTTTTACCAGTTTTGGTTTTTGATATGATATCACTCCTTTTTTTTTATTGTGTATTGACTCAACGCCACTACCGTGCTGATGATGATGAGTAATAAAGTGCCACGTCAACAAGAAATTGGTTTTCAACAATATGCTACTACCTTTTGCCTATAGGCCGAACCATTCTCAACTTAGTCACCTCTTTATTGGCTTTTGGTTTGGTTTTAATTTTGTTGTAATTTGTTGTATTTAGTTAGTTTTGGTGTGTTGATATCACTCCTTTGAAGGGCCGAACCACTCTCAACTTGGTTTCCTCTTCACCAGCTTTTGGCTTTGTTTATTTTGCTTTGTTTTTACACTTGGTGAATTGGACGTGAATACAATTTCTTTGCAACGTTGTTTAGATTTATCGTAATACACTACTGTGTGTCTAAGCACGCACGTCAGTATACACGTTTTCATTGTCGGAACTTTGGCCGTCCAATGAGAGACGATGCCGACAATACTAACAATGGTTATAACAATATTTTCGTACTTGCGCGTTACTTCCCTGTTACGCCCCCAGGCTCCAAACCATAAATGGTACGCAGTTCGTATTGTAGTGCACCCATTCGTCCAATTTCATAGCTGGAAGCCTTCCCGTTATCTCGGTATCGATGAAGAATCACCCTATGGGAATTAACATGGGGATGAGTTAGTAACACATTTTCAACGTTATTGAGGGGCAGATTTTGCATTGAAAGCATCATAGCTGGCATTCAAATAAGAGTTAATTTTTGTCAGGTGGGTCATTGCTCTCGATTTCAACACAATTTAGGCTTTTGTGCCGCATTATTATTTTTCCCCAAGTACCTGAAATGTGCCCAACTATGCTTCAAGATATAAGACACTGACGCAATGGCGTCGCGCTACAATGGTTTACAACCTCGACAATTGAATTAATGTGATGTTTGTTGCCTAACTTGGCGCGACACACTAGCGTGTGTCTAGATAAACAAGAGTATAAAGCACCTTATTTTGCCCTTTAAGTGTTGAATGAAATAAACGGACAAAAAACCTATAAAAGCCTATGATATTTGCTGAAAAATAACCTTTAAAAAAACCTATATTTTCAATTTTATTGTGCGCGCAGCGTAACTTGAGTCCTGCAGGTATTTAATGAGCGGCTGTATCTTCCTGGAGGAAGCGGCTTTAATCGACGGCTCCATTATTTCAGTAACCATCTAGGATATCAACAAGGTGCTCTGCTATCGAAAACATAAAATCGATTATATGTATTCGTTCTGGGGCGAACTCTAGATAGGCCACGGACACTATACAACCTATTTTTTAACCAATATTTTTAAATTTGAGGTCTGCGAGGCCTGCAAAAATTATGCAATTCTTTGCAAACGGGAGTCACACGTAAATTTGAAAACTGTTCACTTGTTGTTGTTGTTCTTCTGTTCTGCCACCGTTTCAGAAAAAAAAACTCCTGCACCTACCTAAAATCTGAAACATGACCTAAACCAGAAATTTACTAGTTCTTCATCCTCAAAGAGACCACTTTTTCAATTGTTCCGTGCCGTTCTGGAGTTGCGGAACCCTGAACGATTAGTTTTATTGTTACGCCAGGTCCATTCTTCGTGCACGTGGTATGTCTCTGCTAAACAGTTGATACTTGATAGATAAAATGGGTAGAAGGGCCGCGTCAGAAAATCTTAAATCTGAAAGCATCCGTGTTCCAGCTAAACGCATATAGTTTCAATAAACTTTTTTCTTTGCCCAACTTAACCCTTTCGCTAGTGGCGTCCTCGAACAAGGACATAAAGTATTCGTGCCAAAAACTAAGTCACCGCACGCACCGCAAGCTTTGTGAGGGAGCCCCGGCGACCCCGAGCAAAGCGAGCTGTAACTGCCCAGTGGTCAGCATCCCCACCTCCAAGCCAAGAGAAAAATCACCAAAAATAACTCACTAGTGAAAGGGTCGAACCGAAATAAGCTACGGTGCTAATTTAGAAGAAATTGGCTGCTAGAAACGATAGAAGAGCGTACTTATTTCGTAGATGTATGCTTTCAGAGCTGAGCTGAATTGTTTCAAAGTGGGCAGCAACAATCACTGCATGCGCGCGCGTTCTCATTTTTGCAAATGAAAAAAAATTACTGCCAACAATTATTCACCAGCGCCAAGTTACGCAACAAACATCTCGTCAATTCAATAGAGCAGCGTCAAGTGACGTCATATTGGCTAGGAGATACAATTTGGAGGTAATAACTACAAGGTGCACTAGATTAAAATGTAAGGGAAAAACGGCACTTCAAGCCAAGACAGTGCTTTAAGAGCGGATTTCTTAGGCTTAAAATAACGTTGTTTTCTCCAACAACAAAAATCGCGCGTTATAGGCTTAAGAAATCCATTCTAATAGCATTGGCTTCAGTAAGACGACCTTCTTTTTTTCCTCCAGTGCCCCTTGCAGCTAACCCAGTTACTGGCTCTACCATAGAGTCATATACAATAATACTACGTCATGTCACTGCCCTATTGTCGAGGACATACACCACTGTATAGCGCCATAGCCATAAAAAAGGGGCTTGCACGTATAACAAGCAAAAAAACGAAGTGTGCCGTGAGAAAAAGGGTTACATATGATTGAAGTTTTACTTTCCTTCTTAAAATGTACAAGGATAAAAATATTCAAATTACAATTTAGAAAATTGCATCTATTTAAAATCTATTAAAAACGTCCTTTCCGGCGCTGCAGGTTCATCCTTGCTGACCATCTGCGCGCTTGTCCGGCTCTCCCCTCCCTGACGGATGGGCGAAATTCTCTCCGCAGGCTAAAAGCAATTGCATTTTCGAGGGCTACGAAAGTCCCCCTCTGAGGTCTGTTGTGCGTTTTCTTCCTTCTTCTTCCCTGATCAGGTGACTCTTGTATAGGACTTCTCACGACGAAACTAAGTACTCGAATTTCATCTAAAAGTAATAAGTTCCGAGATGGGGATGCATCTTTAACACGATTTTTGATAATTTTGATCGCATTACTTTTTGGACAATCTTTCAACCTTGCTATTTACATGTATAGTCAATAACCTTTTTAGATGAAATGCAATATAGACGCATTTCAGCCCGTGTTCTTTTTTCACTGGATAATTTTTCCGGGTCGATTTCCGTCCTAGATTTTTTTTTGTGGAGAGGGATGTTTTTGTTCTGGAAGATTTTCCATAGGATATTTTTTTTCTGGAGATACATTTCAAGATTTCAAGATAGCAGTGACGCTCTACCCAACCAAAGGTCTGAGTCCGAAATACGGGTCAATGCTGTAAAATGAAATATTAAGCCAAAAAAAAAAAGGCTTCCAAATTTCGGAATACAAACAGAAGTCAGCCGGAAATTTTTGGCCTTCACAGCCTCACCCCCTTAATAGTTTGGCTACGATACACCCCTGATCGTAGCATTATTTTTCCTACAATTCTTTCTACAATTTTTTCTGTTTGTCTTTTTTTTTTTTACTCTACTAACAAACTCACAACGACACAAAATTCTTATTAATTTTCAGTCTTTTCAAAGATGTTGTCCATCACTCTGAAAGTAAGCAGTTTCATCTGTATTTCGGCATACATTTCCTTTGCCAATGCCGTGGATGTCACCGGACGCCAGGAGGAGGTGCAACAGGCCAAAATGGTACTTGCTGCCTTGGAAAAAGAAATCGGACATCTGGATGCAACATCCGCAGCAGTGAAGAAGATTCAGAAATCAGTCCAAGCAGTTCGTACGAATTTAGACTCAGCTGGGCAGAAATCAGCTCAGAATGTAAGAAGTTTGTTGTAATTTGTTTATTTGACACCATCATTATAAAACAAAGTACGGGCCTAGCAGCGACATTTTTGGAGGAAAATTCCCAGGCAGTATAGTTTCTGAAAATCATTGTAATCGTTTGAAGGAGATGCCGTTACGAAGAAAAACTGGCCATTTTTATTTTTTATTAAAAAAAAAGAAATTTCTTGGCGACTTATTTCATCTGAAGAAAACTACTCGTGCAGATGAATCGGCTTCTTCTCGAACTTCCATAACAACACTTCAGCTTTTAGACGTCCATTGTACCTCTAACTGTCCAAATTATCAGGTCCTAGTCAGGTCCAATTGAACCAAATACCAATAATCTAGAAACGCGCTAGTGCTTCGCCCATCAAGTTCAAATTATCAGGCTATCCATGATGTTTAATTGTTGTTGATCAAATTATTGTTGTTGTTCAAATCAGGACATTATCTGTGTATGAGCGAAGGATAGCTAGCTACTGCTTCTCTTACCGGACGCGTTAAACCGGCTTTTTCTAGCATTGAATACTAAATACTAATGCACAGTGGTGACGTCACGCCAACACATCCCTATGCTAAAATTGTAGCCGTTATATACGGTTAATCTGAAAACCCACACACGTGACCGTTGGTTAATTTTGATAACCCACACTTTTTTATAACCTAACATTTTTTCCGCGCTTTACACAACCCCCGCTCCAGCCGGGGTGACATGTGACATATAATGACCGACTTTGCAAAACTATCGTACACAACACAAGTTCAACCACCAAACCGCTTGCAACCAACATAAATAGGCACATTTTCAACCTGCGACATTTATCGGACTAACGCGAAAAAAAATAAAAAACCTCGAGTAGGCTACTATGCTAGGCCCCCACCCATGGAAGAATGGTCCAACCCAGATGCGGCAACCTTTCGTTCTGTCGGTACGAAAACTACGCTACTGACACTTCCTAAACACACCTAAAAACCTACGAGACTCAAGCGAATAGCGCATTTTATACGCTATATCTTATTTAAACTAATAAAGTAGAAAAAAACGGTTTTACCTTAAACACAAACGTCGGTGACTGGGACTGGACATAGGGACGTTCTCGCGCACGTGAGACTTTCGCAGACAGGAAGTTTAAACCGGAAGTTTGAGTTCAGGAATTTACGTCATCATTCACAAATAAAATTTTCAAATACATTTTTTTTTAAATCTCAAATACCTAGATATGTTGGCTCGTCGTCACACCTTAGCATTAAAACACATATCCGTAAGGTCTGGCCGTTTTACCGTGGATATTCGCTCGTCTGCTGGAAACGGCTAGTCCAATACTCTCGGGGGTGGAGGGAAATCAAGCACTCGCACTTTCAGCGCTCGTGCGATTTCCCTCCTCCCCCTCGAGTATTGGACTAGCCGTTTCTCGCAGACGAGCGAATATCCACCGTAAAACAGCCAGATCTCACGGATATCTCTTACTTAATGCGACAGAAAGCTGTGGAAATTGTATAGAATGACGGGGTTTACCGAGTAGATAATAGAAAGTCCTTTTTCAGTACTGTGGATAACGGATTTCAACACGAAAAAGGTATCTCAATATCGTCGATTTCATGTTAATTACTTATCATGACACACGCTAGTGTATCGCCCTCTAAGATAAAGGATAACACCTATCCAGCTAAAATACATATAAGCGTGTCGACCACTAGACACTTGTGTCTTTACAGCTAAGGTAGTTTGGCTGTTGTCAGGCATGCGAGGATAAATAACAATGCGACAGAAAAGGCTGAAACTTATTTGATCGGGACACTTTGGTCGCCCGACAACATAAAAGTCACTGTTAGTGACACAGCTTAACGTTTTATTGTTGAAAAAATGACGTGAATAACGTAGATGTATGCCTAATTACTAGAACATTTCTTGTTTCACGAAAATAAATTCATCCGTGCGGTGAATAAAGCCGGTTCTTACAGGTATTTCTTTGTAGATATGCCCTTTCCATAAGGCCTTTTCTAATTAGTCAAGTGGTTCAGGGGTCAGCAAACGCCAGCTGCAGACGTAGACTAAAGATTAAAGTGTTTGTTTCCAGCAAACCGTAATTGATGATACAAAACATTAAATCACCGTAATTTAAACTGCATGGTACGTCAAAGCAGCACGAATAGAAATAAAACCAACTCCTATGATGCTAAAGGTATAACGTTTAACTGATCCGAAGTTAAAACCGCAAAGGAATACAAATAAACTTTCCTGCAAGATTTCAGATACTGTAGTGTTGGCGTACCGTTTAGTCCGTGTGAAACCTTACTGCTGTATCCAACTATTATATACTTAAATACAATTAAAGCCAGAGCTCAATTTCAAAACTTTTCATGAAGGGGACCGTAAAACAGGATTTTCGGCTTTTCTGAATCAAAACATCTAAAAAAAAAAACGGATTTTATCAATTTGGACCAAAAAAATGTGATATCTATACCCCAAAACAAAACTTGCTAAGCATGCCCGTTAAGGTTTTTTGCAATAGTGCCTTTTTTGGTTTATTACCATTTGTAATTATTTTCCGCATTCTTAGCGCTAAACGAACGTCAGTATGGCATATTAGGGCAAGTGGATTTGTGTTGTGCGTGTAGTTCTCTGGCCCACTAAGCCTTATAGATCGGGCACCCTTATGGCATTTTAAAAAATCGGCGTAGGCATCCAACAGAAAACGACGATGAATATCTCCGAATATATTGAAGGTAGGAATTTAGTCTTCGATCTCGGGTCTTCGAGATCCCCAACAGACAACACACACAAAGTTGTCTCACTTCAGAAAGGTTGGTGCAACTTAATGGTTAATGACGGTAAAGCTAAATTCAGTCAGGTTTCGATTTCGCTTGCTTCGCTCTCTTGGCCGAGGAATTTTGATCTGCAAGTACTCAATTATATGCCTAAAATAAAAAAAATAATGAAAAAACAGCTGTTTAAAATTCCTTATTTATAGCTACTTATTGCAAAAAAAAAAAAAAATCCTCAAGTATCTTCATTTTTGGTGTTCACAATTCATAATTCCTCACCTTTTTCTACCTAAACCCCCTCTGTGATTCCTGTATACCGTAAAACCCCGGTGTGTGTTGTTTATTCAGATCAGTACCTGTATGAACTGATGCATAAATTCAATCGAGCATGTCATGTGCCTTCTTATAAAATCATACCAAGTTGTATTATATTATGTCCGCGGCCTTTCTTGAGTTCTCCACAGAAAGACCACAGATAATCGATTGTATGTTTTTGATAGCAGAGTGCCTTGTTGATATCCAAGATGATTACAAAAACAATGGCGGCCGTCGATTAAAGCTGCCCCCTCCAGGAAAAAGTAGCCGTTAATAAGATACTTGCAGGACTCAAGATACGCCGAGCACAGAATAGTAATCTACACTCGGCCGACGAATCATGATCTTCAGTATTCGATAATATGCACACAATACCAATGAATGAAAAACTTCAGTTTGAAATTCCTTATTTATTGCTACTTTTGACCATAAAAAATTGTTAGTTTTCTTTATTTTTGGTTAATTCCTTATTTCGTACTTATTTGTAACCACCCTCTATCGTGTGCGCGGCATATTTTGAGTCCTGTAAGTATTTTACGAGCGGCTACGTCTTCCTAAAGGGGGCGGCTTTAATCGACGACCGCCATTGTTTTTGTAACCATCTTGGATATCAACAAGGTACTCTGCTGCCAAAACTGTACTCAAGATAGGCCGCGCGCACTTTACAACCGCTGTGTACCCTAAGACCCTGGTTTTGTTATTAATTCAGATAATTATGTACGTACATGACTGTTAAGTTGATGCTTATACTTTTTAGGATGTAGAAGCCGTGAAAGACCTCATCGGTCTCGGCCAAGCCCTTCAAGAGGCCAAAGAAGCTGGACTGAACGTCGACAAAGCCCTTTCTATCTTCGCAGGTCCATCCCCAAAGATCACACCTTTTACAGATCCACAACAACGTTTTGATGGTGGGGTAGTTTGTACACCCATGCCACCAATATGTTGTACAGACACTCAATGTTGGGGTCCTCCTTAAAGTTATGTATGATAAATGGAGCACAATAAAGAATAGTGATTATTTTGAAAAACGCATTGGGTTTGTGTGACTTAGGCAACTAGTAACTTCCTTTAAACCGTGACCCATGAACTGACCTGGTTAGCCCCAATGACCCACTAATTCATTTCCACCCACTGATCCAACCTGACCCATCGACACAATCTCACCCACTAGCTCAACTTGAACTGACCTATGTTGACTCGTGGCTGAATTTTACCCACTGACGCTTTGTTCGTTGGCTATTTGAGTGAAGCTCCATCGCAAACCGCACAGTACTAAATCTTTTCCAT
>JAHWFP010223323.1:0-10456 GCA_023313725.1 Lithobius niger | reverse complement strand
GATAGTAGTTGGTTGTGGGAACAGACAAAAGAAAATTCAGTGGTTATCCAGACAATAGCAAATTCAGGTGGTCTAATTTGGTCAGTGAGTCATTTTTGTTTCCTGGGTCAAACGAGGTCATTGGATCGTGGGTCAGAATTGGTCCAAGATTTCTGACACGATGACCCATAGACCTTTCATTTTCGGTCAGTGCCAAATTTTGGATCACTTTCGGTCAGTGGGTCAGATGGGTTCGCGACAATTCGGACCCAAACAATTCGGTCCCAGAAACAAAAAAAGACCACACACAACAATTCGGTCCCAAGTCAAAAAATTTTCTAAGTTAAAAAAACATTTACTTCCAGTTAAAATTTGAGGACCAACTATTACAAATACGGCTATAAATATAAAATTAAAATCTTATGTTATACGCAATGCCAGTTAAAAATTGAGGGTATGTTTTCTGGCCAAGACTGCCCCAGCAAGGGAGCTTTTACATATTATACGTATCGGTGGGCGGGGGGGGGGAGGGGGGGGTGGGGTAACAAAAGTTAAAGTGGGGTTGGAGGACGAAGTGTCAAGCCACACTAATTTTTGGTAAATTAATTTAGCTAAAGTAATTTTCTAACTTTTGTAGTACAACTGGAAATTTTTATTTTTATCAAAATCCCTGGACATTACGCCTCTAGGTACTTATAAAACCGAGTTCATGCAAAAAAATAATCTTTGCAATTGGGAAGGTTAAAGAAAATGTGACGTATTTTCATATGCGGAGGGGGGGGGGGGGGTGGATGCCGAGTGTTACAATGGTGTCACAAAGGGTGACGGGGAGTGTCTAAATATTTAGAAAAAAGCGTTAGGCAACTTGTGAACGCTCCCCAATCGTTGCTGCAATTTTGAAACTTCGGATCCCACACGTTTCGGTGGTTCTTGCGCAAGGGAAGGGGAACAATGTTCTCTGTTGGCGTGGGAAGAAGGGAGGGGAGAAGGGGGAAGAAGAAGGAGGGGAAAAGGGTAAGCAAAAGGGGAAAAAATCTATTTGTTACCGAATTTTCAACCTTGCTCAGCTCTATAAACTTCTTCAGCCGTTAGACCCACTTTGCCTAACAAAATCTCAAATTCCAACTTTCCAATTTGTTCTAAGCGACCCTGAAAACACCATAAGTGGCCCATGTTTAATGTGTTGCAGTGAAGCAAAGGGGGTTCTTTCATAGTGTTTGACACACCTTATGCCGTTTCTGCAATTTGCAGTATTCCCCCATTTTTATAAAAATATTGCTATCCCTTGTATACAATCACGCGGTCCGAACTGTTTTTAATGATAATAATTTGTTGCTGTAGCAACAGGACTGGCAAGGACCCAGGGGGTCGCCGACTGCCAGCCTAAAAAGGGGACGGAAGTAAATATCTATATATATAATTACACTAAATCCGCAAGGCAGCAGCAGCAGCAGCAAGCAGGACATACGAAGCAGTCATCTGCATCTCCAGCCAGCCAGCAGGACATACGATGCCATCTACCGACGGAACGGCAAATTATAGGAGTAAAAGCCCAGCCCGGCTGAGATAGTAGCTGCGCCCGGAACGCAACGGCCAGCAGCGCGAACATACGATGCCATCTACCGACCGAACGGCAAATGAAATGAGGGGGGGGCGAGACTGGAGGGAAGAGGAGGGGGAGGGGAGCGAGACGACGCGGAATGAGCGAGCGAAGCGAGCGACTCCGCTAGTATGCAGATAAAAAGCAAATGGGGAAGTTGTGATAAAGAGTAATGAATGGGATTATTAAAGTGCAAAAGCAAAAATTTAAAGCACGCGTACAAGTTATACATGAAAGAAGTTTAAAAATAGCATGGTCAAATGAATTGGAATAGATAGGGTGGGTAGGATCATAACATAACATATGCGTATAATGACGTTACAAAACCTTAAAGTCATGTTATAATGTGACGTGGATGCCTGAGAGTAAGGGCTGGCAATATTTTTAATGTAACACGAAAATAGTAAAGTGTATAGACCATTACATGTGAAATCACTCAATGACTCTGGTGGAAGACTTCACCGCAGCGCACTAAAGCGCACTCGTAAGTGCACAGAATGTGGACAGACTTGAGTTGTGCGTGAACACTGTTGCCTTCAGCGTACGACACTACCGTTCTTTAAAAAAATTAAAATGAACCTACTCGTCAGAATAACGGTTTCGTACTTAAACAATCAATGAAAAACCGCTAAAGCGTAAAGATCTGGATGTAAGGGCACGTTCACGCAACGACTTGCCTTTGCATTCTCGCAGCTGGACTTTAATCGCGATGGCAAAGGTGTCGTTGCCATGGTAACATCGGTATCTGGGTTAGCGAAATCCGACATCGTTTGAACAAATATGCGTGCAGTCGTATAATTCGTGACAGTAAGATAAGATTTCCTCCCGACGAAACAATTTTTCCAATATCTGCTAAACTCAATTCTTGACTAGTTTCATTGCGAGCTGGTGGAGCTAAAACAGCCGCCATGTTGGAATTTCAGATGATTTCTAGATTCTGGTTGGGAGAATGAAAAGGGCGAGTCGTTGAATAAACGTGCCCTAACTCTGCCTAAAAAAAATGAAAAGCGACAAAAACATTCTGTACAGACCTTATTTGACTTTCAATGAATATAACATTTTTCATGATGAAAATATTATTTTGAAGGTAATATGCAACGGTTTTGTGTTATATAAGTTAGCATTAAGCCCCTGACAATTTTCGAGCGCCGGCATATTGGATTTTTCTTCGACTTAAAATTCAAACTTGCATGTCGTTCGATTCGCTCACTCCATTGGCGTCGATCCATGCACTCGATTCCAAGAGCATCACAAAATCGATATACTGATTATTTCGACGCAAAATAATTGTAATTGGTGCTCTCATTCATTCACCACATTCCTCAGCACGTCTGCATTTCGCCTATATCATTCAAAACATACGATTTGCTTATTTGCACGTTTGCACGTCTTCTCCTCCAGAAGTAATCGCCTACGAAGATGAGAGATGAAAGATTGAGAGAGCAAACGAAACTCACATTGAAAAGGTTTAGTTTACGTGGAAATCCACGCACCTCCGTGCTTCAGAAACACGAATGTTTGACACCCTTTTAAAACCAGCTTCTCTGTGGGTCTGATTTTTCCATGCATCGGTTCAGTTGAAACAAAACTAATTTTTAAGATCTAAATGTGGTGTCGTCTTTGCAGGTGATTATTTGCATGCATCCTTTTCCACATCATCTCAGTACATAATTAAGCTCCAAGTCCGTTTGTTTATCACGAATTTTAACCCGTGCGTGAACAAACTATGACGTCATGAGCAAACGTCATGAGTGTGCAGGTGTGTTGCTGCGTTTACATGACTAGTAGTGTGGTTTCAGTGGCTCTCATGGGTGCCCTTGTTGGGCAAAAAGTGTGTGATGCCGTGTAGGCAGGAACGGAGAGTTTAAAGCGGCGTAGTAGTATTCATTGTTGTAATGTTGGTTTTCTTCTGTAACTATCGACTTATTCGGCATTTATGAAGATCAGAGCTGGTATTGCGTTGCTTTGGTGCTTGCTATTTGTTGTGGCAGTCATGCCTAACCTAAACGAGTGTCCATCATGTAAAAAAAAAAAAGGTCACCAACACGGATAAGGATTTCTTACAATAATAATAATAAATGAATAGTTTACCACATTAATGAGGAAGGTGTACCGGAAGGGGTGTGAGCCACTGACACCGGACCTCATTTACGTCTAAGAAAGCTAGCAAAATGCAAGAGTGTGAAGAAGATACTAATTTAAAAAACAAAAACAAAAACAAGAGAAAACTGAAAAGCCGTCAAAGATTTAAAGATTTCTCCTAAGAAATTTGCGGAGATCCTGAGTCATTAGCATTCGGCGAAAGCCTGATTCTGTGTCCATGCATACTGTCTCAGAACTTAGGGCATTCCACATTGGGACCACACGAATAGAGAAAGGACTTTTCCGGCACTCCATTCTTGAACCAGGGACGGCCAACTGCCAAGGGTGACCACGGGTGTGATATGTAGTGGGTGCTGGATTAAAAAGTGGTAATTCCACCGAGATAAGTCCTCGAAGAATCTTTAAGTAAGGATGAGATCAAAGCGAAGTCTTCTAAGCTCAAGAAGTTCAAGTCCAGACCGAGTCAGGCGTTCCAAGAGGTGGACATGTCTCAATCCAGGAAGTCTCTTGGTAAACTTCCTCTGGACTGACTCCAACAGATCAATATCTTTAGCAAGGTTAGGAGACCACACTGGGGTTGCATATTCCAGCAGTGGTCTAACAAACACCTCAAATGCCCATACCTTAGTTTGAGAATCCCCAGAAATGAAGCATTTGTTCACCACTGCTAACCGTTGAAACGCCTGAGCGCTGACCTTTTGACAGTGTAAAGAGAGCTTCAAATTTGAAGTGAACCAGATCCCCAGATCCTTAACTTCATGGGTTGGTTGCAAAATCACGCTGTCTAAACTATAGGGATAACATATGTCATCATTACCAGCACAAAAGAAAAGACATTTCTGGATCGAAAGTGGCAATTGCCAAAGGTCAGAACACGCTGTAACTGCATTAATCTCCTCTACAAGAGCCGGGGAACAGTCCGAAGAAAAATGTTCACAGCCAATTTTGAGATCATCTGCAAACTTAACACTGAAGGTGTGATCACCGTCTAAAATTATGTCATTAATGTAAATCATGAATAGTAGTGGACCGAGCACAGCCCCCTGAGGTACACCACAGGGTACAGGTGTTATGGACGACAATGGCCTCTCAATAATAACCTGCTGAGAGCGATTTAATAGGAAGGCCGATAGCCAATCCCAAAGCGTTCCAGTAATCCCGCAGCCTAGAACTTTCTGCAGTAGTTTTCGATGGATAACTGACTCGATGGCTTTTTTTAAAGTCAAAGTATATAGTGTCATATTTAACCCCGACATCAACTGCAGACGTCCATCTATCAAGAACGGTCAAGAGCTGATGTGTTGCAGAACGGTGGGGCAAAAAACCGTATTGGTCTTGTCTGATGACAGAGAACTTTCTCAAGTAATGTAAAAGTGTATCACGTACAATCGATTCCATTACCTTACAAGCGACACATGTCAATGCAATGGGTCTATAGTAAAGTGGGTCGGGTGGAGAGCCCTTCTTGAATACATGGACCACAAAAGCAGTGCTCCAGCAGTAAGTGTGCGCAGCTGGTCAAACGAAAGTGTAAGCAATTTACTAAGTGGATAGCAAATCTCAACCCTAATCTGTTTAAGTAGAAAGGCAGATGTGGCCTATGTTTGCATCCGCTCAGATGTTTAAAATGTAATGCAGATACCTTTGCAACACTCTCAATTGTTGCTGTCCCCTGGATCTGTAAAAACTGCCGAATTAATCTGGCTCGCATAAATTTGGATTTAGACCAAATTAAAAACCAAGGAGCCAAAACTTCAACTTTTGGAAGAAATTAACAAAAAACTTGAGTTGATAGAAATTAACATAAAACTTGACTCTCAAGTCGAACAAACTGCGTCAATTAATATTCGACTGGACGAACGTGAAGAGGAGATTATTATCGTGGAGCCTGATATTCCGCCAAAACGAAAATTGTGGATTTAAATTGGCAACCTATTCACAGTAACTCCGAAATTAGCTGTGATGTCATTTTTGGGGAACTTGAACATCGCCAAAGAATTAGGAATAACTAGGTTGTATTTGGGCTCACTGGGGGATAAGAAATTAGAAACTGTGAGTGACGTAATGAATGCCATTGGTTCTGACTCTGTCACATATACTAAAATGATCTTGGGTATAAACGTGACTGCATTAAATGCATCGGTAAAAACGGCCAAAATTTGTGAACTTTGATAATACTTGTAAAGTGTTAACAAATGATCGAACGTTAAGTAAACACCCGGCGTACAAAAAAAGTGTTTTTTTTTCGCCATGAAACGACGTTTGTGCAACGCCAGAAATTTAACGAAGTTAGAGACGAAGCGAAAATTAGAAAAGCGCAGGGGGAAAATTTTCATTTGAAATGCTAAAATTGTTAGCAAATAGGTATTTTCGGATTGATGCCAAAACTACCCCCCTCCACCCTCGTCCTTGGTTGTCTGTGCCTTTAACGCTAGGTCTATTAAAAACAAACATGTTGATCTTGCAGTTTCTGTTGTTACCGAAAAACCAGATATTATTTTGCATAACGGAATCTAGGCTTAATAGTAGTGTTTCAAACGAGGTAATAGGCCCCCCCCCCCTCCCCCCGGGATATTCAGTCATCATCCGTCGTGATCGAGGAGATAACAGTTTAGGGGGAGGTTTTGTTTTCTGGCCCACAATTTCGTTTTGACTACTGTTATCCAATGTAAACTTCCACTCAGAATTTATTTGTGGTTTTGAGGTGATAATTAATAATTGTCGTACTTACCATCTCCTTGTTCTATCGTCACCCAGATACCTCAGAAAATCTAAACTTGTGGTACTAGGAAATTGTCACAAAACACGCGAAACTCAAAAACTGTATTTTCGTTGACGGCTTTAACTTGCCTTCTGCAAACTGGACGTCACCGTATGTCACTAGAAATTGTGATCGCCGACTGTTAAATGATATTGTTGACCTAGGTTTGACTCAACTTGTAGACTTCCCAACAAGAGAGAGGAACACTTTAGATCTTGATCTAGTTAAAAATCCGAGCATCGTCAACAATTGTACCTCTCTTCGTCCATTCTCTATACCAGTGACCATGAAATTGTAAGGTTTGAATTTCTAATCAAGAACCTTTCACTAAGCGAAGAATTGTTGAAAAATATATTTTTGATAGAATAAATTTGAATGAACTGAATAGATTGTTACTTTCTGAAGATTGGTCCGCTAGGTCAATCGGTGTTACCTGGGATCTGTTCGATTCGATTTTGTATAATTGTCTTCAAGCATGTAAAGTTGAATACATTCCTAAGGACAACGATCTACCTTGGATGGATCGTCAAATTTTGGAGTTGATTAAGGTAAAAAGGCTTTGGCATAAATGGAAGAAGTACGGTGAACAAGCTATGTATCTGGACTACCTGAAGGTGAACTCCGAACTTCCGTAAAAAAAAAGTTTTGAGTGTAAAAAAATAGTTTGAGCTTCATTTGGCTTGTAAAGCAAAAACTGATCCGAGACCTTTCTTTCGATATGTTAAAAATAATAATGCGGTACCAGGTTCAATTGCGTCGTTAGTTTCCCCGGAGGGTATTATTGTGACTGATGTAAAAGACAAATGTGAAACCCTATGCAAACAATTTGTGTTGGCATCCAACAAGGATAATGGGCACTACGGTTACCAATTGTAAAATCTGCATTCAACCACTGTTTATTGATTACAAAATGTTATCCAAAGCTTTTGGCAAAGTTTAACTTTCATTCTGTTACAGTAAGCCTGATAAGTTCCATGGCTCTTTTATAAACTATGTTGCCACAGTAATTGCTTCTACCTCGCTAACTTTGTATAATCGTAATTTAACTGAGGGGTTTGTTCCGGAAATTTGGCGAAAGGCCTTTACTACACCAATTTTTAAGAAAGGGTGTAAGTCAAATCCTGTGAACTACCGTCGATAAGTCTGACATGACACTTTTCAAAAATCGTTGAAAGCCTAATCAATGATCATATTGTTACTTTTTTTTAAAACACATACAACATGTTTGAAGTAAGCCAACATGGTTTTAGAGAAGGTCTATCTACTGTTTCAAATTTGTTGAGTTTTTACAATAAGGTCTTTAAACTCTGGGATCAAAGAAAATCTGTGGATGTTTTTTTCTTCGACCTGGAAAAAGCGTATGACAAAGTTGATCGGAATAAACTCAGGATTAAATATAAAAAGGTCGGCATTGTAGGTCATTTAGCCAACTGGATATTCCGCTGGTTATAGGAATGACAAATCGTGGTCCTTTTGGAGGGTAGGCAGTCTCATTGGCATACACTGGAGAATGGACTGCCACAAGAGTCGGTCTTGACGCCGGTCTTATTTTCGATTTTTATCGCTGAATTTTGCGACTCACCAGGAGCCATTCAGATAAAATTTGGCAATGACTCCAAGATGGCTGCAGTGACGAATACATTGGAGGAGTGGCTATACACAACCAATGGGAAATCGATAAGGTTTTGGAATGAAGTTATACTTGCAACTCCCAATTAACTTTAGAAAGGTCACTGTACTACACTTGGGTGGGGAAAACTCTCCTTGCCCGTATTTTCTAGAGAATATCCAAATCACTGCTGTTGAGTCTATGCGGGATCTGGGAATTATTGTGGACCAGGATTTCAGTTTTTCCACTCATGTAGAATCAATCGTAGGAAGGGCCAGGCTATTTTTCATACGGTGTTTCGCACAATTTCTTTTAGAGAACTTGTTGTCTTGACTCAATTATTTAAGTCACAAATAAGACCTATTTTGGAATATGGGATTCCATTTTGGGACCCTTTATTCAAAAAAGGTGACATCTACATAATTAAAATCATATGATGTGCGTGCGTGCGTGCGTGTTTGTACCTCTACTCCTCCGGAACCAAACCACCTACAAAGATGGAAGTAGGACCAAACGAAAGATAATTAAATTTCGCTTTTAATAGGCCTATTTGCATCGCTGTAACTTGATATTGTAACCCTCAAATAAGCGAAAGAACCTGAAAAACTAACGTCTAAGTTCGTTTTATTAAACCCTCTTCATGTTTTCTCATGACTTCATAGTTTGTTCATGAGCGAAGAGAGATGATCTGGAAAAGGATGCATGGAGGACGTATTGACGTCACATCTATAGAGCCAATTGTTACTGCGCGAGTAAAATCATCTTTTTTTCAGCTGGATTTAAAAATATTCCCAAAAAAATGGTGTAGAAAACAGTTAAGAACATTGGGTATGAAACAGAGAATTGCAAGTGTTTTACTTTTGTTCTATTTTTTTTTTGGGGGGGGGGACCGCAAAAGTAGAATTTTTGGGTTCACTCCCTCCCCCCCTCCCCCGTCTAAAATTCCTGCCTCATTGCCACCTCTCAGTAAAATGATTCTAGCGTCGTCCATGCAGGGTCCGCTCCAGTAGCACAGTGGGTGGACTATCTGTTCTAGAATGTGGGAAGTAGTGGGTTCGAGTCCCATTCGGGGCAGTTGTCTGCTCTTGTTTTTTCAGATTAGTGTATCGAGTATTATCACAAGGCTATTCTTTGAAGCTGACTGTCTGCTTCGTTAAGCGCTCTTCTTTTCACGCGAATAAAAATTGCGCCTCTCAAAAGACTATGCTACTAAACAAAGTTAATTTTATCCTTTTAGTGCATATTGTTTACGCAAACATTTACGAATTAAAATTGGTGGCCGTTGGATTGAGACAAGTAGAACAGCCGACAATTCAGCGCCTCTGATTGAAAGAAAAACGAACAAAAATATAAAACAGAATGTTAAAAACGTGTGAAATTTTTAAAAATCATGTATATTCATGTATAATCATGTAAAAATCATTATTCTTTCTTATTTTAAAGTGTAAAATAGAGGTACGAAATCGGATGCACAAATTAATGAAATTGTTCTCAAATTTCACTTTCCGTCATCAAGGTTTGTTACATTTTTTCCAACACTGATCAAAGGAACCAATACAGTGCACCCAATGCATATAAATTGTAAGACCATGTATAAAAGAACGAATAAAAAGTAAAAACAAAAAACATTTCTTGTACAGTACATCTGTTCATTGGCACAAAGGTTACTACTGTGTGCGCGGTGTGTCTTGAGTCCTGCAAGTATTTTATGAGCGGCTACGTCTTCCTGGACGAGGCGGCTTTAATCGACGGCCGCCATTGTTTTTGTAACCATCTTGGATATCAACAAGGCACTCTGCTACCAAAAACGTACAATCGATTATCTGTGTTCCTTCTGCAGCGAACTCAAGATAGGCCACGGACACTATAATGCCGTTTCGTAAAATGTCGCAAGAAACATAATTTTGTAGATTGCTATTAGAAAGTACGTATTTAATTTTCTTAAATTTTTGTTTAAAATTTGTCAGCGTAGGATAGGCAATAACAAGACTATGGAAGGTAAATTTCACACCAGTTTTTAGGTGTTAAATGCAACAATGAAAATCTTGTTTTTCTTCTACTTCTTGTTCTGATTTTTTTTTCAGTCAAGCATGGTGTCCGTCTACTCAACGGTGTACGTAAATTTACAGCATAAGATTACAGGTTTTCTCCAGGTGCAGTGTCCCAAGGCCTAAGCCCCAATTTCCAATAATATTATAAAAAAAAAAAAAAACTTGGAAAAAAGTTACGACCAAAAACAACCGGCCCCTAGCCTTGCTTAATGTTATGAGCAAGCCAGACGGGATGGAAAAGTTTCGATGCTTAACTTGTGGTTCATACTTGTTTAACCCAGCTGAGCGAGTACAATAGTTTTTTTTTTTGTCTTCCGTTGTCATCCTTGTTGCGCTTCGGCTGATAACATATC
>JAHWFP010223319.1:3504-21400 GCA_023313725.1 Lithobius niger | reverse complement strand
GTTCAATGGTTGTGTCTGATGCAAAGTGGTGGCTTAGCTTGCACCGCTAATACTACAAAGCGGAAAAGCTAAGATAAAACGCAGCTAAATTAGTTTTCGTGAATTCGATTGTGGCATGCCCTTATCCGGGCTGGTTATGCAGTATTTTTTAATGCCGAAATTTTTAGTGAAATTTGGTCATCATACGTATTTGCATAGGCCTACAGGTGTTGTTTGAAAACCGCTTGTGAAGCATGAGTTAGTAAAACTGTGTTTAAATCCTAGTTAAAAATTGTGTGTTGGTTAGAGTTTAATAAACTAGATAGGCTACCTAAAAATCTATGGCTTAGTAGATAAGAAATTGTCTAGTGGTCTCGAGTGGCTTCAATTGGGATTAATTGAATTGTTTAAAAGTTAAAATACTTTTTGAAGGCATATTGTATGCTAGTGACGGGTAAAAAGTCTGTACCACCTGTAGTGGCCGTCCCAGCTGTGAGCTTGTGCGTTAGTGTATACAAATGCAGTGAATGCTGTTGCAAGTGTAAATATTAACCTTTTAATTAGCGATTCCGATTCCGATATGTCGGGTAAATCGTCAGGTTTATATTCCGAGTTTGATCCGGAAACGGACACCTGGAAAAATTACTTAAATCGAATTGATTATTTTTTTTAGGGCTAAAACAGTATCTGATACCAACAAAATTGATGTATTCATGTCGTCTGTTGGTCAAAAAGTGTTTGATAGGATTCTGAATATCATTTCTCCTCAGTTACCTAATGTTACCTAAACTTATGATGTTTTAGTAAAAACGATTTTGGACGATATTGAGCCATTACAGTCAGTTGTGTCAGAAACATTTTTTCTATAGGGTTCAGAAAGCAGACGAATCCATTAATGAATACATCGCACAGTTAATAATGAAACGCTTAGAAATAAATTGGTAGGGGGGGGGTCCGTACTGACAGGATCAAAAGGGAACTTTTTAAAGAAACCCCTAAACTTAAAAGCTACTGTGTCCCTAGCGTTTTCTCTAGAATCTGCAGAGGCTGATCAAGTTGAAATTAGAGCAGTTTCTAAAATGATTAATTACGTTACTCAGAATAGTAAACAGGCTAGTTTTAAGACTAAATTTGCTAAAGATTTCACCTTTTCGTGTTGCGGAAAAAACGGGCACATAAAAATCTTTGTAAGTTTAAGGACTATGTTTGTGGCCGTTGTCACACTCAAGGGCATCTAAAAGCTGTCTGTCGGGAACCTAGCAGTAGCACTAAACATTCTGAGCTTAAAGAATTCTCTAAAACTAACCAGAGTTTCACCCCCAAAATAAAACCAAAAACTGGTAAAGAGGCCACTAAGTCAAGAACGGTTTGGTCTCTCGAAGAAATTATATACAATTTAAATATTAAGAAAATGGCACATTATTACACATCTGCAGACTAGCTGTATTGAGTCTAATATACATTAAAAAAAAACAAGTGACATAATATCAAAAACCAAAATTTGTAAAAGTGACCACCAAGTGCAGAATGGTTCAGTGCTTCAAGGGAGTGAAAGAGTTGTTCGTGTTATTGCTGTTGAAAATAAGCGAAAAACTATGTGAACGTTTTGATAGTTTTTATAATTTACTGCTGTGAGGAGAAAATAATAATAATAATAATATTTGGTTTGTCACACCCAATATGGTGTGAAGGGAGACAACAAGAACGAGATCTCTGACGCCGGTCCCACGAACAGTTCTCTATGGGCATGGAGGTAATGTAGGCAGACAAAACTCTGGTCTCCTCAAAAATGGTCTCAGGTCGAACTCGTCGAGTCCACGTCTGAACATCCGAAGGGAGGGAGACTGGACTAATTTAGATGGTAGCGCATTCCACGGGTTGACAATTCTCACCGCAAAGAAAGAAGATCGAACGTCGAATCGGGTTTTAGGCTATACCAGTTTAAAACAGTGGCCCCGTGTTTTTTTCACATTCGAAAGTTCAAAGAAGGTAAGGGGACATCAATTGGGAGAAAACCCCTAAAAATTTGAAAAGCTCAAAATAGATCGGCTTTCAGTCGTCGTAATTTAAGGAATTCCAATCTCAAATGCTGCAGGCGTGTGGGATATGGAAGGCTTTGAAGACCCGCCAAGGAGCGGGTAAAACGGCGCTGAACGGATTCGAAGTGGTCAATGTCTCCCAGCAATTGTTGGAACCACACCGAACTAGCGTACTCCAAGAGCGGTCTGACATAAACTAGAAAAGCGAGGACTAAAGTATTTATATTTCCCGAGGCAAATAGACGCTTTATGATGTAGAGTCGACCAAGGGCCAAGTTCAGAATATAATCGCAATGTGAAGATTGCTTGAGGATGGAGCAAGCACAATTCCCAAACTCTTTGTTTTAGATAAGGCTGGTAGGTTAAGATGATCAATTAAATAGGAATGGTTTGGGTTTGAATTTCCAATATGAAGAGTTTGACATTTTGTTTGTGCTATTGGAAGTTGCCGTACAGTCGACCACTCAATGATTCTATTTATCTCACCCTGTAATAGATATACGCTATCGTTATCCAAAATTGGAGTATGACAAAGCAGGTAATCAGCAATCTTGCTTTGCTCGCATGATTTGGAGATAGGGGACAGATCATTTAAGTATAGAATAAACAGAAGGGGGCCTAGGTTTGATACCTGCGGATGCCACTTATGATCCCTAGGGGAGCTGATAACCCGTCTTCCACAGCGACATTTTGTGTTCTGTCCGTCAAAAATGCCTTGATCCAGGTCAAAAGTCTACTCTCAAAACCTGCATACTCGAGTTTTGTGACCAGTTTTTGGTGGACCACGGAGTCAAATGCCTTTTTGAAGTCAAACAAAATGGCATCGGTCAACAAACTGATGTCTAGAGTTACAGTCCACACGTCAAATGATTTAAGAAGTTGCAATGTCGTTGATCTTCCAGGTATAAAGCCGAATTGATCAGAATTTATTAGATAATGTTTCTCGACAAAGACGAGCATATGTTCTCTGGTGATATGTTCCATAATCCTACTTAGGACCATTGTTAGGGATATTGGTCAATAGTTTTCCTGGTTTGTTGTGTTCCCTTTCTTGAAGATTGGTACAATTCTGGCCATAAGCCATACACTAGGCAAGGTTCCAGTCTCAAATGAAAGACTGAAGATAAAAGCAAGTGGTCGACAGATGTAGTGTCTGATTTCACGATAAAAGTACGCAGAAAAGCCATCCAGGCCAACGGTGTGGCTGGATTTCATGGAAGTTAGAGTCCTAAAAACATTTGATGGAGTAAAAACCACTGAGTCGCATTTAATGATTGGAAAAGGTCTATTGGGATTACACGGCATGTTATCATTAGCAACGCCCTTTTGAGTTAAAACAGGCATTAAAAAGGTTTGCCTGTGAAACTGGGCTAGTAACATACGAACCATCCTTTAAAATAGGCGGAATCAGTCGTCGGATGGTTGTTTGTGTTTTGTAAAAGTGAAACAATCTGGTGGCCGAGCCATCCTAGAGAAGCTTCCTTTCACATGAAAGTTTAAGATTTTTTACTGCTAATAAATATTCCTTACGTTGGTCATTAAATTTTTTAAGGTTATCTGGAGACCTAATTGCCTTGTAGCATTTCCAAGCTTTTAGTTTTTTTCTTCCTAACTTCAGGACCTCAATTGAGGGTTTATTTTTGTGACCAAGACCAGTGAAATGGTGACTACAGTTTTTCAGTGCATTTTGGAGAATGGTAGAGAAACCTGACCATGCCTTGTCAGTGATGTCGCAGTTTTCTATTGGTTTGGTTTTGTAATATTTTGTGTTATGAATATTTAATCGAAATTTGACTATTTGGTGGTCACTGATGCCCAGATTTTGATAGGTTTCGATATCAAAAATCAGTCTTTCATCATTTGTGAAAATGAGGTCCAGAGTTCAATTGCTGCCTGAGACAAGCTGTCGGCGACGGCTGCCTGAGACCATACTGCAACAGGTCGCTCAAAAAGCCCTGTTGTATTGCATTTGTTGCTGTTACCACGTCCCAGTCAACAGTGGATAGATTGATGTCCCTGAGAACCAAACACGGAGAGTTAACTAGCATTGAGGTTATGAAGCTGGACATTGATGAAAGGGAGAATTTGTCGTATCCATCAGGGACATAACATAGAACACATGTAGCCACCGAGGGGATTAAAGTTACCACAAAAGCCTCAACATTTGGAGCAATCTGCGAGAGGGAAATGTTTATGCCGCGCCGGTATACCAAGCATATACCCTCGGGTGTTCCAAAAAAATGAAAGTTTTAAAATAACAGCTCTCACCCCCTAAAAAGTTTCCTTTTATTAAAATAACACCTCTTGCAAAATTTCAGCTCATTTCGACAATATTTAGGGGTCCTCCAAGGTCATAGTATTTCCGTACTGGAACTGTTAATTATAAAAGTAATTAGGTTTTGAAATAAAACCCCAGGAAATAATTTTTTTAAATAAATTTCCATCTGAAAGTTAGTTTTTGAATATCCCCTACACACATAGCCTATACCTACATTCAAACAAACTACTTCTAATTTGGGGGAAGACTAATCTGTCAAGTGAAATACCGTGAGCTTGGGGAATTAAAAATTCCTCAAAACTTGGTTTCACTTGAACTTTTTCAGTCAGTGTGAAGCACAGTTGTCAGCTTGCAATGTAAACTATTACTGACTTACTGTATTTACTGTATATATTTTTTTTCAAAAAATGTCCTCTAGGAGTAAAGATAGGATTTGGTTAGTAAGCCATCCTTCTAACACAGTATGTGGTGCTCGTCTTACCATAGGGTAGAGATGTGACGAAAAACTTTCGTCTTTACCACTTCTCTCAGAAACTCAGTATTGGAGAAAGTTCAGAAGTGTTCAATTAAATAGAGCCATTTTGGTTAAAGTGACGACTACCTATACGACAAAACAACATCATCAAAAAGGTCAACAATTTGTATCATGAACATACAAATTTAATGAAACACTGTAACAGGAATAAAGTTGGTGACCAGTTGAAGCAAAAACAACAGTGAAAATAGCACTATTCGATTGAACACTTGTGAACTCTCTCCAATACCGAGTTTCTGCGAGAAGTGGTAAAGACAAAATTTTTCAACACACCCCTACCCAATGAAAGATGAGCACCAGATATCGTGTTAGAAGGTTGACCTATTAACCAATTCCTATCTTTACTCCTTGTGGACATTTTTTGGAAAAAAATAAAAACAGTAATAGTTTGCACTGCAAACTGACAACTCTGCCTCACTCTGACTGAAAACGTTCAAGGGAAACCAAGTTTTGAGGTATTTCAAATTCCCCAAGCTCACATTACTTCACTTGACAGATTAGTCTTCCCCATTAGTCTTCCCCAAATTAGAAGTAGTTTGTTTGAATGTAGGCTATATGCTATATGCTATACCCCCAAGAACCAGTTCGTCCGTAAAAGGAGCCGTCAGCCATGAATCCACAATAAAAAAGAAATCATAAGTATTCTGAAGTAGAAAATATGGAAATCACAGATACTTGCTATTAGGCTTCTTTCATTTACAAGAAGACAACTGAGGTGTTTCGAGGTTGGGCCATACGACCCAGGCTTATACGCTACCGGTGATGGTGGGTAGTGAACATTTCTCATCTTTAACGTCCCAGTTCAGTATCTTATTTTACCTGGCTTTTGAACAAAACGCTTACCTAAAACATTCAAAAGGGATAATTTCCCCCCTTGAGTTAGATGGATGCAATATCTGGGCTATGAGAGCATGATTTTTCAAAATCTATTCATCCAATGAGACAAAGTTGTAGTTTGTCTCAATGCAAAAATTGCGTAAGAGGGAATTTGTCCGTTGCACCATCTTGTCTTCCTCCAAAAGGTGTTTTTGTAGCCTGGGAAAAATTCCCATGATTGTTAATTTTCCGTTAGGCTGCATTTCCTTGATGGTTTTACACAAGGTGGAAATTTGATGCACTATAACTTCTGGTTTGTCAAATTTCACATTGTTTGATCCAGGAAAGAGGACAATATGTGTTTTGTCCCCTGATTTGTGAAAGATGCTTGGAACACGTTCAATGAGATGTTGGACTCTTGTTCCTGGGATATTTCAGTTTGTCAAATTTGCCAATTTTCTTTTTGTAATGGAGGGCATGAGCGTGCGAGTCACCTTAGAAAATATATCTGGTCGGGATGGTCACTTCATGTGTTTTATCAGGTAACAATAGTTCTGTGCCTCCATTTGGGGAGTTTTGAGCTTGCAAGGGCCAGAACGATTTTTTTTTCAATGACATCGATCAGTTTGTGGAAATCAAACTCAGACTTGACCGAGGCCCCCTCATCCACAAGCTTATGCCTTAACAGTACGTTTTCCCTCTCCAGTTTATTACTCTCATGGATCAGCGTAGATCTCTCCCGTGGCTTCAGGTGTTTTTTTTTTATAATTTTTTTTTGCTGTTACACTATTTGGTAATACAAAGACTTTGTTTTCTTTTTTCTTCCCTGTTCCTCTGATGCAATTTTGAAAGTAAGGTAGCCCATACGTGTTGGGTCTCCTGGTGGGTTGGTTTTATTATCTCAGTTTCGGTTTCAGATTCAGGCAGTTTTCTATCCAAATGTAAGGATAGGACCTCAACAGGCTCTCTAGTCGGATTTGATTGGTTAGTTGTAACTTTCAATACATGCGAATCACTGCTTTCAGTTTTCACAGCCTCCTTGTTTATGTTAGTTTGCATCTATTCAAACTTCTGATCAATAAACTTAAGTAGCATCTTGGTCTGTTTTAACACAAAGTCATCCATAAGTGTTTCAATAATTTTTGTATTGGCTTGCATAAGTTGATACTGTCCGTCTAATGCCCTGAAAATCAACTTTCAAATTTTGATGATCAATCGATTTCAGTTAGGTGGTTTTTTTCTCCTGTCTATGAATTTATGATTTTAACTTTTCTGCAGTTTCAATAGCTGGGAAACATGTCGCATAGTTCGAGTTTATGAGTTTATCATCAATGACTGACAGTGTATCATTTATACTCCTATGCATTTTATTCAATTTTACAGAGAGGACACTTATGTGTCAAAACTTGCAGTGGTTATCATCCATTCAAAGTAAACAGTTCCATCAATATTTCAGGCATGGATACTTGTTTTTTTTATATAATTCCATTACGTTCCAAAGAATTCAGAGTGACAGTCAATTCAAGTCTTCTGGTTAATGACATTTTTTTTTTATCTTCAGTCGACATTTCGGCCATATTAATATCGTAATCGCATCTGCAAAAAAAATTGTTATTGCGAATTTCATGCCATCTTCCATATACTATTTAATGACATCCGTGACAGGACATTAACGGAGAAAAAATAAGAATGATGTGTTATTCAGTACAGTGTCATAAACAAATCAAATAACGAGTTCTATTATATTGTGACATTTTCCATTTGAAAATTTAATTTCATAATAAAAGACGCATCAACCTGTCAACGAATACTGCAATACAACTCGTGTTTTTATACAAATAAACAAACTCATTTCTGGATTTTGCAGTTGTGGGAGAAGTATTCGCAGTCCCAGCATTCCTCTGCCTATTCGTATTACTATATCCTACGCATAAGTGTTCTTGGTTTCCGTGGACGAATTGTGAGTAGATATGTTAATATTAACTTTGCAAAATAATTGGAATAACATCTCTCTACAGCTGCAGTAACTCGTTTACGGAAATGTACGCAAGGTTTTTATTTTTAACAAACGAAATGCTTTTTGCTAATAGTGTTGCTTCAACGCCTTAGTTTAGTGTTAACAAAATAAATGCTTTTTAGCTAAGTAATAGTTATTGTCCTCTTATTGCAACAATGAACGGTGATAAGCTGTTTCAGAAGCGGTCAAGGAAGCAACAATACTATCGTGGGCGCAGCCCGAGACTGGTTTATTGTTGATTCCTTGACTGCTTCTAAAACAGCTTAACAGTTTATTGTTGCAATAAGAGGACAATAATTGGCTTTTCATCGTACATTCTTTTGCATTATTTCCTGCATTGTTTAAGCATTCTATTCTAAGCACGGAGAAGAATGGCTTCGGCCCATGGCGCCTCAAATAAATCAAATGAAATCTACAGGCAAACCGTAGAGGCAACACGACGCTAGAATCACTTTACTGAGTAGGTGGCCGTAGAGCAGCAAGAAAAAAATTATAATTTTGTGCTTCCGTTCCTCCCACCTAAAAAATAAAAATTGCTCTCTTTTAATTCTTTCTCACACCCAACGTTTTTAACTGTTGCCAACCCCATTTTTTGGGAATGTTTTAGATTTTGCTGAAAAAAGATGACAACTGGGCTATATACTAAAGTTGTCAACAATGAAGGCGGGCAGTTGTGCCAGGTTAGGTTTTAGGAATTTTTGACTCATTGATTTGACCTCAAATTCTTCTTGTCAATGTGAAAGAAACTAACGTAGTTTTCTTGATTTTGATCTGGAGGGAGAGGGTAGGGGTGGGGCTAAAAACGATGGGGATAGCGCTCGAAAGAAAGAAATATGCTGCGTGGATTGAGTGTTTTTAGGGCTTTGGTATACCCTTCCACAAAAAAGCTGAATCATTTAAATATTACAGACGATCGTTAATGAAAAAAGTTATTTATTTTTGAAAACGTTAAAGTAAAACTAAACCCTCCCATCTTAAATTTCAGTATCGTTAATTAAGACACTTAAAAAACATGTGAGAGGTACGAAAACCACTCAGGCTTTATAGTTATTACGTAGTAATGTATCTAAATCTTCATTCTAGCTGACGAATTCTTCGTTCGTGCGGTCAACAAATTCAAGTCTCGTTCGTGTGACGACACACTTCATCACCTGTTGGCGCATGCGCCCAGGCAAGAGATCGCTCGGCTCTCATTCCATTCCTCACCACTACTACTAGCAAAGAACAGCATCGCAGATTCTTTTCAAATGAAGCACGTGCCCCCTAGTCTGCCTCTCCCTCCCCACAAGCAACAAGTGGACACGGTCCAATTGTTTATCTGCCCAGCATTTCGCGTAGAGTGGATTACCGCCTAGCTGAACGAACTTTCACGAGTCTTTGTAGGGTCCTGAGTAACGGTAGGGTACGTTCTTGAATATTTTAATTTAATAAATCACGCAGAGATTGAATTTTGGTTCGCGCTGCAATGGTCAGATCGGTCCGGTCTCGCAGCCGCCATGTTAGAAGCACAACCTGGCGTGCACTCGCTAGTATGCTATGATGACGTCATTCCTCCAAGGTCCAAGGTGATGATGTGTGACGTCATTACCAAGCGAGGAAATCGCGTTCGCTATCTCGCGCTGTGGAAACATCAAACTTAGATTTTAAATTAACGATTGCCTAATTAATACGAATGTTGGAAACTTCGCGCAACTTGCATTTAGTTTTTTTCGTACTTAACTAACAAATGTGAAATTTAAGATGGAAGGGTTTAGTTTTCCTTTAAATTGCGAATTGAATTTTCAACATTAGATGGTCATGAGTATCTACTAATACAATACCCAACCTCAGGAACCAGTACAAGGAGGAGGAGGAGCAGCCTGAAGCAGCAGCAGCCCAACAATTCAAAGTAACGGCTACAATCGTGGCTACAATTTAAAGTAACGTTTTGTTCCATTATTCCTGTGCATGCCATGTCATTGTTACCGTGCCTAACAATTCTTGGTGCATTTCGTGCTCATGATATGTCATTGCTACCGTGCCTGACAATTCTTGGTGCACAATTTCCAATAGTTGATTGTTGGTGGATAAAATGAAAGAATCCGTGTTTCAGGTAAACGCATAGAGTTTTCAACGAAACTAAGCTACGTTTTAAATTTCGAAGCCTGTTGGCCTCGAAATTGCCAGCTGTTAACGACAGAATGGCTTATTTATTTCGCAGATGCAGGCTCTCAGAGCTGAGTGGAATTGTTTCAAAGTAAGTAGCAACAATTATTACCCCAATGTACCGTCTTCTATTGTTAAAGATAACACACATGAATTGTTTCAAAGTTGTTGGAAACAATCATGGACATTAACGTACAGCAGGTGCTTGCATACTGATTGCTGACTTACTCAGTGATAGGTTATTTTTTGGAAGAATTCAGTAAAACACAGGTATGCGTCTTTTTATGGGCTGCGCCAAAAATTCAACGAAATGTCCTGTTAACCTTTAGTTGCATGAATTAATTTCTGTTACTTTTCGCCACAACCACCATCACCACCACCGCCACCATTCACTTGGTTTGTAGACGAGGTCGCTGACCAGTCGGCTAATGCTGCTCGCTTTGCTCGGGTCCCTAGGGGCCCCTCACAAGGTTCAGTCACATTCAGTCAACTGTTGCCATGGGTCAACAGCAACAACAAACATGGGAGGGTTGTGGCAATGTAGGGAAGAAGAGCAGGGATACAGGGGAGGGTAGAAGAGGAGAGGAAGAGTGGAGAGATGTTGGACGGGAGAGGAGAGGAGGGAAAGAGGGGAGGGGAAGAGGAAGAGGACTGGGGAAGGGAGTATGAGAAGGGAAGATCACACTATTTGCTTACTGAATGTGCCCATCAAGCTCAAGGGGAATACGAGCAAGTGCCACCAAGGAGTGGATGTTTTTAGGGGGTTAATAAATTTATAACCAAACACCAGGGGGGCTGTGGAAAAAGAGGTATACAGACTCGACACTCATGGAGAGGGGGCCTAGGAGGGAGCGGGGGTGTGCAGGTTGGGGGGGGCACACATTAAAAAAGCCAAGAAGCACTGGAGGGCGTGCAGTGGGGTGGCAGGGTGTTCAGAGCGGAAGGGAGGGGGAAATCAAACACCAGGGTTATCGCGGGAAGAGCGGGCCAGTATACAAACCCTACACTGCAAGAGGGGCGTGCAGTGGGTTATGGGGCAGTCCGCGGAGGCTGGGGAGTGAGGGTTGGTGGTAGGGGGGGGGAGAGAAATTGAAAGCACCAGTTACTTTTCTAACACGACGACACACCCGAAGAGGCGAAATGCTCGAAATTCAATCACTGTGCAGCATGCACGGGTCTAGCTAGAATCTAATATAGTTTGAAGTTTGTTTTCTTTGGTTGGTTGCCCGTTCATAAAAGTGTAGTGATAACTATTGTTTAAAAGTGTGATGATAACTATTGTTTAAACTTTCAAAAGTATGGTGATAAGTTAGTTATGATCACACTTTTAAACAATGACAATACGAACGCTGGAATAATAAGACATTTAGAGCACCACTTTCCAACAACGAAAACGGCAAAAGTAGGATGACAACAAGTAATAGTTATTGTCCTCTTATTGCAACATTGAACGTTGATAAGCTGTTTTAGAAGTGGTCAAGGAAGCTACAATACTCCCGAGAGCACAGCCCGAGGATTTATTGTTGATCTTTGACCGCTTCTAAAACGTTCTAAAGCTTATCAACGTTAATTGTTGCAATAAGAGGACAGTAACCGGCTTGTCAACTTACTTTGTTTTGCATTGTTTCCTGCATTGTTTATGCATTGTATTCTAAGCATGAAAAGACCGGCTTCGGCCTATGGCTCCTCAAATAAATCAAAATCAAATCAACAGGGAAACCATAGAGGCAACACGATGCTAGAATTACTTTACTTAGGAGGTGGCCGTGGGGCACCAATTTTAGTCGGCAGCAAACCAAAAAATTCTAATCTTGCTCCTCTCCCCCCCCCCCCAAAAAAAAGATAACAATTGTTCTGTTGCAATTCTTTCTCACACCCTACGTTTTTAACTGCTACCTACCCCATTTTTTACAATGTCTTAGATTCAGCTGAAAAAGATTCTGATTTTACAACTCTCACAGTCATAACTATAGGCTATCTACTAAAGTTGTCAACAATGAAGACGGGCAGTTGTGCCAGCTTAGGTTTTAGGAATTTGTGACCCATTGATTCGAGCTAAAGCCGTTCTAGTGGCTGTGAAAGAAACTAACGTAGTTTACTTGATTTTGATAGGGAATGGGAGGGGGCCGCCAAAAATGATGGGGGTGGCGCTCGAAAAAAAGAAATACGCTGTGGGGATGGAGTGTTTTAGGGTGTTAGTACCCTTCCACAGAAAAGCTGAAACCTAACCTGCACCATTTAATTGTGCAGACGATGGTTAAAAAGAATCATTTATTTTGAAACCATGAAGTTTCGAATTGAATTTTCATCACTTAGATGGTCATGAGTATAGGCTACCTAATAAAGATTGGAGTTTATTTTCCATGGTTGGTCGTCCGTTCAAAAAAGTGTGGTGATAACTATTGTTTAAAAGTGTGGTGATAACTATTGTTTAAAAGTGTGGTGATAACTATTGTTTAATAGTGTGATGATAACTATTGTTTAAAAGTGTGATGATAACTATTGTTTAAGAGTGTGGTGATAACTATTGTTTAAAAGTGTGGTGATAACTATTGTTCAATAGTGTGATGATAACTATTGTTTAAGAGTGTGATAATAACTATTGTTTAAAAGTGTGCTGATAACTATTGTTTAAAAGTGTGCTGATAACTATTGTTTAAAAGTGTGCTGATAACTATTGTTTAAAAGTGTGATGATAACTATTGTTTAAACTTTCAAAAGTATAGTGATAAGTCAGTTATCATCACACGTTTAAACAATGGCAATACGAACGCCGGTATAATAAGATTTTTAGAGCACCACTTTACAACAATGAAAATGGCAAAAGTAGGATGACAATTGTTCTTTAAATCCTTAGTTTATGGTTGTCTAGAGTGGGTTGAGCAATAAGGGGCAGTAGACGAAGACAACCTCATCATACATACATTGATTGCTCAAGCATTTGCAAATATTCCGTTACAGTTTAAGTATCACAAATGTATGTTATTTCATTCAGTTTCTTACACAGTTTCTTAGAATTTCTAAAATTCAACACGTTTTTGGGATTCGGTTGGTATCGTCCTGGTGTAGCTTATTGGGACGGTTAGCTTATTAGGGATCTGGAATAATTAGTAGGATTTGGTCCCTTTCTCGAAGAATAACCCATTTTAGTACTAATTGAGAAATGCAAATATAAACTTATTGTGAGGCACCGTATCCATATTCAAGCTTTTGCGATGGCTGCTAATTGTAATGTTCAGTGTTGAACAATAACTTTTAACCCACCTAAAATGTTGGCTTCGCTATAGTGCCCGTTTATGCATCACTTTCTCCTGTCACGGAGGAATTGTATTATTAGGCAGTCATCGTTTCGTTTATAGTGGCAGGCTTTATTCATAAATCCTGCATACCAACATGTGACGGCAAATCGCAACATTGCTCTTTCTTCGAATGTGAACTCCGAGGTAAATTAGCAAACACCGTCCTATCATACGGAAACTGTAATGATGACAGGAGTTTGTTTAATTATTTTATCAATTAGTTGTAAAGCCCGCAGTATATATTGGCTAATACAGATGTATACTACGTTCGGGGAGAAGCGTATTTGTGTGTCTCTTTCCCTCCTACATTAAGAATCCCCGCAAACCCCTCTCCCCTCCCGTCTATTCCCCTTCCCCCCTCTTCCAACTAAATAGGTTTGCATCTGAATTTCTTTCTTTTTGGATATAATAAATAAAAAATTACGATTATGGATGCATGCGGTTTAAAAATTCTATAATGGAGAGCCAAGATAAAACCAAAGCATTTAGGAGAAAGAAATGAAATGAAACTGCAGATCCGAATTCGATTCACGACCACATAATGCGTGAATTTTTGCTTAGATGGCTGCACAATGTGCTTCGCTGCAGTCCCGAATGCTACGACGGGTGTTTGTTTAATTTCAGAGAATTCTAGGTTTGTTTCAGTGTTTGGAAATCACAACCATTGTACTCGTTTTCAACTATTTTAAAGAAACTATTTGAAGTAAATTGCAACTCAAAACTAAGGACATAAGTTTGCTTGTTATCGGTATACAACACTATCAAGATAGTGCTTCCTAAAAACAATTTTTCTACACGACGAGCTCAGTTTTTTCTAACACATTAATTGATTAACACGCCTTGCAATGGCTAATAATACTGAAACAGGGTAAAGTATATCAACCAGATAAATAAAGAATAAATCTCAAGGTAAACGGTAAATGAAGCAAGCAGTATGCATGCTGACGCTGCAAGGAAGCAGTCTGCATGCGTGGCGCTGCATACAAGCATTCTGCATGCAATGCGCGCTGCTATTAAACGGGAAGTCCTGAGGTCCGATTCCAGTCGAGGGAGTTGTCTTTTCTTTCTTTCTCAGACTAGTGTATTGTGTATCCAGACATGCAGACTGCTTGCTTCGCTTACCCTTTACCCTGTGATTTCCTCTTTATTTACTACTTGCATTATTTCTTGTGAAGAGGCCAAGAAGCAATGCTGCTTTTCCTCATTGTATGTATGTTTGTGACTTCTAGGTCACCAGTGAGAAAGATTGAACAGCTACTTAGCTCGGCTGAAGCCTGTAGCCAGAGCCCACCCCGGTAGCTCAGTGGTTAGCGTGCCCGGCTAGTAAACGGGTAGTCCTGGGTTCGAGTCCCAGTCGGAGCAGTTGTCTTTACTTTCTTTCTCAGACTAGTGTATTGTGTATCCTCACATGGCCAATCTTTAATGCAGACTACTTGCTTCGTTTACCCATTACCTTGTGATTTCTTCTTTATTTGCTACTTGCAGTATTACTTGTGAGGAGACCAAGAAGCAATGGTGCTTTCCCTCCTTGTATGTATGTTTGTGACCTCTAGGTCATCACTGAGAAAGACTGAACAGCTATTTAGCTCGACTGGAGCCTGTAGCCAGAACCCGCCCCTGTAGCATAGTGGTTAGAGGCTAGTAAATGGGATGTACTGGGTTCGAGTCTCAGTCGGGGAAGTTGTCTTTTCTTTCTGTCTCATGCTAGTGTATTGTGTATCCTCACAGGGCCAGTCTTTAATGCAGACTGCTTGCGTCGATTAGACAGATAATAAACAAAAGTTTAGAAAGTAGTTAGTCAGAAACAAAAAAAAGGAAGAAGATACTTCACTTTTGTCAATAAGGTGTCTTTAAAAATTATAGCCAACCAACTGTCATTTACTATGAATACTTCTTGCAGTTTGGTTGACAAGCAAATTCAGTCCATTAGCATCATTAAATAAAAAAAATTAACAGATAAGGACAGGCTTAATGATAAGTGTTTGGATTGTTAACTGTTTACATTACCCAATAAGCTATATACAGGGCACACCCCAGCATTTGATAAAGTTCAAATTTTGTTTACTGAAAAAAATACCAGGGACAGAATCAATCTCGAATCCTTTGTTATTTTAAGACATCAGCCACCAGTGCATAACCACCTAGTTCCTGCTAAGAAATATATTAATGAATGCGCTCTTATAATTGAAACACTAAAACTCTATAAGTTTTCTAGAAAAGAGAAGTGAGAAAAATATGCAACCCATCCCCCAGTAGACTAGATGTGACAACAAAGTGGTACTGAAATTTGCATGACCCGTGTCTTTCTTGCTTGGATTTCCAATAGAGGAAGGATATAGCTCAGTGCTTCGCTTCCATTATTCGCCTTTTTTGAAAGGGGATATATGTGGGGTTTCCTTTTTTAATTGTATATGTATATATTTCTTATAACCACCATTGATGCTGGGTGACACGGCAGTTTTTGCTATGCTTTAATTTTAGCTAAAGCCAGATGACGGAATAGGTTAAATAACAAAACGTCGTTTTGTTTGACTGTGCACTTAAAGGCTTTTTTTTTTTAAATTATCTCACTCAGGTGCTCTTTGTTTTGCAGTTTGTAGTGTTTGCATGGATAGTAGCTTCCCTGATTCGGTCAGAAGCTTATAAATGAATGCTATTTCCGTAGTGGGAGTGTTCCTGTTGTCAGTATCGCTTCTTTTTCATTCCCTTGTCACATGGTTTCCCCAGAGAAAAGCTGTGGGTTTCGTTTCCGGGCTCCAGGCCAGTTGATTCAGTATAAATAAGAGCTTAATTTGCAATGGTAGCCCTTTAAAGTAGTCAAGTTTCAGGCACGCATTGAACCCAGGGAATGATTATACACAGAGCCCCCTCCCGATCCGCCCTGTTGACATATCGGAGCAAAATTTTAAATGAGGCTTCAACCCCCTCGAACATAATATCACGACAAAAAATCTCCGTAACAGTTAAATAATCAAATCACCCAACATATACATCATTGCCTGTCGCTGTGTAGTAATATTTTGAATGCTGCTTAAGCTATATATATTCTCGTTCCAGGTAAAAAAAAAACCATGTTTCACTATACGGGTGCATTATGTTTTCAGCAGTGAGCTTTCAATATTAATCAATGAGCCTCAACAGTCCTTTTGGAAATTTGACAACCTAGCTCGTGGTGGGTTTATTACTTCTCTCAGTGAGGCTTGGAAAGATGAGCATTGGGGTAATTTTATCCTTTCTTACTAATCCCTGTCGGCCTTGGCTTGAAGAAGCCATCGCCTTCACTGCAGATACTGGTTTACCACATACATGGAATAATCGTAGTCCGAGTGATATTTTTCTCAACGATTTATTAAGTTGAAACCTACACAGCGTATTTTTAACGAGGGTTGCCTTAGAAAATAGTTACAACTAATCATTCTACAATTGGCCGCATAAGGTAGCGACTCACAATGATAGATAGAACATGCCGTAATATGATCACATGTAATAGCCCAAGAGCTAAGGAATTATCGATAATTTTTTCAACCCAAGTGTTTTGGCTCCAATAAACTTACAACTATTATATACGTAGACATTAAGTTCGCGAGTGCGAAACAGGAGGGAAATTATCTACCAATGAATAGCTTGAGTGATTAGCGCAAAACTCCAAACATTTTTTCTGTAAACAATCCTCAACAATTTATTAGTAAATGTAGTACATATTTAGACTTTTTATAAAATTGCAGGAGTACGTAAAAAAAATCGAATACGTACTACAGTGGAGCATAATAAATTACAAAACGGTGCTCCGAATTTGTTGCTAGGTTAGGTTATATGGCCTAACGATGCAGCCGAATTTCGCCAGTGGTAGAGGCTTTTATGTGTGATTTGTAGGGTTGCTAGGTTATGCAAACATTCGTCACAGTGCGTATTTCAAAAGAGAGACCTTCCGGATTGTGTTTGGTAGGAAAATACATAGTTTTCTTTGAATTGAATGCAAAACACATATTGTTAGATGTCAACATTGTAGCGATTGAAGCGAGTGATACCCCGAACGCATAATAACTTCAAAACGCACTGTCCCTATTTCGCATTACACTGCATCGACCAAAGAGAGCTACAGGAAATTCCCTTACAGATTTAGTTTTAAATTTACCCAATGAAAATCGACTTACAGTGAGTATATCCCGCTTGCTATCATGGTGGAAAGTAGAGGACCGGGGTATAATCGACCTAGTGTGGTGTAATCATCCGTTTATACGCCGGGGTATAATCGGGGTACCTTTTTGTTGTGCGCATGCGCAACTTACCGAGCTAAGCTTAAAACAGACGCCAGATACTAGTTAATGGCTGCGGCTTTTGACTCGCATAAGTACCAGCTAGAAAACTCGATGTATTCGTTACGATTTTCATATTTTAACATCATACTTTATAATTTTGTAGGCTAGTATATTATAATTTTTCTTCGGCGATCTATTGGCATAAATAATATTAATTTTTACCATGTTAGTCTTTTAGTTTTTCGATCCCATGGTAATTATTAGCAAACGATTAAAAATTAGTACAGGAACACACACAGTGCCATCTCTCGGTAGATTTCAGCAATGCGTAGTTGTTGCGGCGTGTTTAAAAGGAGAAAGTCGCCGACGCAGCATTGTTTGTAACTTTAGAGACAAATAATTTTATGAACTGACAAACTGATAAGCTAACAAAACGTAGCATTACGTTATAAATATTAATAATAACACAAAGAATGTTTAGTCCTTTTGTTATTGTTTATTTTGAATTGGGATATACTCCAATAAAACA
>JAHWFP010223318.1:0-25118 GCA_023313725.1 Lithobius niger | reverse complement strand
TTGCCTCATCAGATGTATTCCAGATTTAGGGGTTTGGTTAAATTCTAATTTTCGACCAGCATCTTACTGCAACCAAATTATTTATACGGCTACGCAATTATCAAGGCATCTTTTACATCCTGGGATATACCCACACTTATTTCGGCTTATAAGGTGTGTGTTAGGCGATCATTGAGTATACGTGGCATATTTGGTCTCCGCATCTGTTGGCCGAGATTAAAGTACACATTTTCCGTATTAAGTGGATTTACTATTGAACACCACAGCAAATATTTCTTCTGCGTGAATACAATAAGACTTGGGGCCAAGCATTTAAACTAGTTGTTCAAAAAACAAAACTTGATTGACGTAAATTTTAGTTTAGTAACAGAGCGGATAAACCTGGCATGCACTACCTCATGATGTTGTCAATATTGCTACTCTGAACTCATTTATAGCCGAACTGCAATTTTTAGGTCTGTCACGGTTTCGTTTGAGATTCTAATTGTGCTTTTACTATAACCACTTCCAGTCTTTCATATGCCAATACATATTGATTATTTTGAATTAGTTTTTTTATTGTATATATATATATATATTTTATTAAGCCGAACGTAAGTGGACTCTCGTCCTTGTTCTCTCTCTTCCGTATATTGGCGGGATAAAACTGTTTTTATTATTGTTATTATTTGAAAGTGCTTCTTAGTGATGCATGTTGTGTTCTTGTTGCTTCTGTTGGCCTTGTAAAAGTCGTTTGTGCCACTTTCTCCAGTTGGGGTCCTCCAACAGAAAGCCGTTTTATTATATGTTATGAAACTGGGAAGGTATTAGTCTTTACTTTTTTGTAACACGTAGCTAGGAAGCGCGTAGAGTTAGAGAGACGAAATGTGGCATCTTTTCTGACGTTGCAAACACGATTTATGGTTGCACGGTGGCGACCTTGCTTTTTCCATGACAGCCTAGTTCCGTCTGTCTCTCTTGACATCAGGGGGTGCCAATTGGCGTTCTGGGATGTGTGACGATGACGCTGGGAGGCCAGTGATCCCAGTGGCACGTCATCTTCCTCACTTGCTTCCCCCTCTCCATTAAGGTGAAAACTATGGTTCATACGAGTTCCACACTTTGCAAGATTTTATGCCTGGAGTAGCACTTTTACATTACAAATTCTGACACGACTTCTTACAATTGCAATCATCTTAAGAGGAAAACTAACAGTGATACTTTTGCGTGCACTGGAAAATGCAGAAGTGCTGCATGCAGAGTATGCGTGCAATTGATGTCACAAATTGGTGTGTTGTGCCCAAAAGGTGCGACTTAGTTCGTGTTTAGTTGTCTTGCATTTCGTGGTCTGCCTTTTATCACTGAGCACAACGCTGAGTACTGCACTGTGAAGTTTTGGAGGGCTTGATTCTGTGGTCGGTGACTGCATAGTTGAGTTCTCGGAGATTGAATTTCTGCATTTCCCTGTAGTTCAGTCTTTTCTGTCGCTTGTTTTGAATTCTGATCGACTGGTCGGGAGAGAAGTCGTTGCTCGCGATTCAATTTTTGGGGTATTCGGACAGTTCCAAGTTGTGTGTTCGGTATTTTATTATTTTTATTTCGTTACACACACATATCGTAATTAGTGGGTCCGAGGGTTCCTCTCACTTGCCGTATATACCTTGACTCTCCAGCCAGTGCTCATTCACACTGATCTTTCAGCCATGCTGACTCGTGGTCTCCCTAATTTGCTCTCTTCTTTCTCGCCGTTATCCTGCAGTTGTGGCCTACCGTACTTGCTGCAGTGGAGTTTTGGTGTGTCACTTCTCTTGCTTCGGGGGGATGGTTTGTCCCTGAACTTGAGTGGTAGTCTCTTGTTTTAGTCGGTCAATCTTGATGATTGAGCTGATGTTGTCTTTCTGTGACTATGACTGTTTCCATGTGGTTTTACCATCGATGGGGTATTGTAGTTGTATGCCTCACCTTCGTCTTTTTCCCGCTTGACGTCAATTAGGTTCCAGTTTGATGGCTGCGATGGTCGTTGTGGCTTGGTGGTTTGACATGCCACTTTTCTCCCTGCATGTGGTTTTTTGTTCGGTTTTGCCATGTTGTGGGATGGTTCCTCCGACATGTGGTTCCATGTGTTGGCTGCTTGGCGAGGTTTGCTGTGCTGTTTTTCGCTCTGTTTTGGTCAGTCGTGCGAGTTGGTATGGTTGAATCGTTAGTTAAAGTTGTCATTTTTCCATGACGATGCTGTTGAATGAAGACCATTGCTCTGATTGCCATATTTTGGTTTTGTTGTTGACCCTTGTCTCGTCACTTCCGGTCCAAGTTCCAATTGTAGTGGAGATTTCCATGGTTTTATTTTGTCTGTGTGACGTTCAAAGATGTTCTCGTGAAGTTGTCTTTCTGTGGCTTTTTGGATGCGGACGATTTGGATTTTCTGTAAAATGGTTCCTTTGTGAAGTTTCGGATCTTGTTGTTAAGCTTCTTGGTGCGATCCAACATTTCTTTCTGTAGTTTCATCATGAGTTTTCCCAGATGTCTTCGAAGTGTTGGTCTTTCACTAGTGAAGTGATGTTTTTTTTACTTGGGAAACACTTTTTTTTGTAGTGATTCGTTGTACCGTGTCGTGTTGTCTACATTTTATTGAATCTTGTTGAATTTTGTTGAAATGAGGCTTCTTTGCTGACATTGCGAAAACGATTCAATGTTGCAAGGTAGCGACCAAGCTTTTTCCATGGCTGCCTCGTTCCGTCTCTCTCTCGACTGAGCCAGGGGGTGCCAAATGACATTCTGGGATGTGTTGGGAAGACGCTACAAGGATAATGGTCCTAGTGACGCATCGTCATCTTCACACTCCATTTTCTGTACACGGAAAGATAGCAAGGTGAAATTCATCCATTATATCACAAAATGGAAACAGGCAGTTTCTCCTAAGTCAAAGGTCTTGGGTAGAATCATGGCTTTGGCCCACCCCCATGCTTTCGGAAACTTACTCATGGCCATGTCGATTGTTGCATGTAAAGGTTCGTAGGTATTTTCTAACAAATTGGTCTCTTTCCATCCAGAGAAAACCTTAGGAGTTGAAAATGACACTAATTCGGCAATTTGCTTTCCTACACAGGCATGAATGGCATCTTTGACTGACCCACTTTCTCAAAACGATTAAATATACACTTATTTCAATAGTTTCATACTATACATGCAAACATGAGTGATTATTTACTGTTTCGTTACATGTCAACACAACTAAAATCAATACCATGTTGGATTTTCAGCTAGTGTGATTAAGAGATACATTTTTCAAAATATTCCTGAAAATCTTTTTCAGTCTACTTGTTCAAAATAGAAGCCAATATTGTTTCAATCTAAACGTATTTCTCTGTTTTTGCTACAGACTGCCGTATATGCCAATGACAGATTTACCTCCATGCAAAACAGTTGAAAATGCCAAGCAGGCGAATAAGGCTTACCAGACTTTGGTAATGACAACTGATCCAGTTACGGACTGCCACTGTGTGAAACGCTGCAATGAGACTATCTACAAAACAAGTGTTATAATTGGTGAACTTAAAAATACTAATTTTGCCACTATCTTTATGTCGTATTTTGATTCGAATATGGTAGTACGTTACACGGAAGTTTCAGCATATAGTTTTAGTGTTCTGATTTGCGATGTTGGTGGTAATTTAGGGCTGACTCTTGGATTGTCCCTATTGTCTCTTTTTGACATGATCCAGTCTATCCCTCATATGTTGAGTTGTCTTTACTATTCCCTTCGAAAAAATTGTCGTAATTGTTAAAAAGTTGTTTATTTACAAGAAATGTTAAAAAAAAAACCAGTAATAGCCTATAGTCTGGTTCCATTATTTATATTTGCAATACATACGAAATTTTGAGTTAAAGGACCTCGAGTCTCAACTAAAAGTCAATTTTAAACTTACTGGTACCAAAACATCATGTTTGTCCTATAATTCTACAAACAGATATTTGCTGACTGAACTGGAGTAATTATTATTGTTATTTACAGAGAAGTTAGGAGTAAGGCAATAATTTAGCAGTTCTCAAGAAACCTTCAACTAATGTTCACTCAAAATTAAGAAAATAAAATATATATTTTGGCAGACTCTGAAAGGAATTAGTTCCGTCGCTGAGTGTACTTTATAAAACTCAATTACATTTTAAAATCAAATCTTGATCGATTACTGAATCGAGACATGCTTGTTCGCTACTCTTCAGTTAAACTATCGTAAGTAGCATTTCTGGAGATAACCATACCTGCCCGAGATTAAAGGCGAAAGAGAAATGGGATTTCATGACCTTCACGAAAAAGGTTGTAAATTTTTACCTGGGTCGTATAACGACGAAGAGAATTCTCCTAGGTATTACCGTATCACCTAAAAAGTGCCACATAATTTTATTTTTCTTTAGTGAGAGGGGGTCCGGCATACTTTGCTCAATTTCTGTGCCATTTTCGTAAATGTTGACAATTTTTAAAATTCCCTTTTGGGCCTAAATCTATTTCAAAAGATTAAAGCAATGAGAAATTATACAGAAGTTATTCTATTCCGAACTTCATTACAACACCCTCAGGCCATAAGGGATTACAGAGTTTAGGCTGCAACACCAGGAAGATGACGGAAATCATGCCATATGTTTACACGAACTAAATTTCATTGTCAGTCGCTCTTTAAAACTAAACTATATTTAATTTTTTCCAGTAGCTTGAGCTTCTTGGAGTCCCGTTTCTTTCCCTTGACTCGTTGCATAACCACAAGCATCTGGTTTGCAACAGTGAAACTATGCAACTGTGCAAGGGGAAAACGCCTCACAAACACTGCGTATTGAACATGTGTTGAACATACGAAATTGAAAAGTAGTTCAAGTTATTAAAACGTAAATTTAGTTTAATTTCCTAAAGCAACTGACAATGAAACTTAATTCGTGTAAACTTACGGCAAGATTTCGCCACCTCACTGGTCTTGCAACCTAAACTCTGTAAATCTTTAGGGCCTGAAGATGAGGTGATGAAGATTGGAACGGAATAACTTCTCTTTAATTCCTCAATGCTTTAATCTATTGGAAAAGATCTCGGAATCCATGGCAAAAATCCTAGTTCTAAGTTTTTCGTTTGCGCTGCCAAGCCCAAATGTGCGGAATTGTCTGTTGATTGCTTGAAACTTGGAAACCGATCAAGTATGAAACATAAACGATAAATGTAACGAGGTTTGTGTACTGATTTTTTTACTGATATGTGGTGCGAAGTATTACAAAGGCATTACTCATCATGTGCTAATGTCTGTCGCTCTGTCTGTCTGTCTGCTTGTTTGTATCTGTCATTATCCATGTCTCCATAATACCGTTATACATATTGTCTGATTCATTTGAAATTTTTCACATTACTTGATGTGTTTCAAAAATCAAATGATGAAACTTGACTCATAAAATTATACCTAGAAGCATGTGCAAATCTCTTTCAACTGAAGGCTGAAGACTAGTGCTATAACGCAACTAATACGCCAACCTTATCAGTCTTATATATTTTCTATCTGATTTATTTGAACTTTATTTGAACTAATTTACTAGTTTTCCTTTTTGTAAAATAGCTAAGGCTTCCTGTATATCGGTGTCAGCAGCTGCAGTATGTTATATACATTACAATATGCTATTCCATGCAATGTGATGGAAATGCTTGTATTTAATGTCGGAAAATCTCTTCTGAAATATTCAAGATGCAAGATGTGAACAGTGCTTTTATTTTGTAGTTTGTGAATAAGTTTTGACTTTGTCTGTAGCTTGCTTCATTTACAACCCTAAAATGTAAAATTCGTTCACATTACCATGCAGGCCATGGGTGCTTTTCATTGTTTCGAATAAATATTCGATTCAACTGGTTTCATTCTTGCCACTAGCATTTGTGCATAAGTGCTCGTAAATGTATAGTCACATTTGGATCATCGTGTCAATTCGTTTTTTCTAGGAAATAACGGGAGAAAGGTTTGTAAAAACCACAGCTTTAATGGTGAATTAATCGTGATGAATGTTTATAACTCAGTTCTTTTCAAAGTTTTTAGTGAACATTTACGCTTTTTTAAAATTGTTGTTCTGTATTTATTTTTCTACTATTAAGAATCATTACTCCCTATTGGTGAAAGTCCATAAACCTCCTCCATTAAAGTTGCAAAGGCTGTGTTTTAGTTTTACACTATAAATTAGCCCACCTTTCTTACTAAATTTGTAAACCAGAAAAGAAATATTAATTCTAATAGTTTGTGCGGCGAAATAGTAATGCACTGGATGTTGACTCAGAACTTAATACCAGTAGATTCTCTGGATGTAGAAAACTGACTTAATTTTTTTTTTATTTTCGTAGAAGGCCTTATAATATACATTAGATTTTAGTTCTCCCACATTATATTTAAAGCATGTAAAGTCGTGAAACGTCGACTTATTAGAACGATTGTAAATAAATGGCATTAATACAGTCAAATTTCAATTTTTGTAAAATGTATTTTAACCTTTTGATATCGTACTACACCTTAATGTTTTGAAATAATTGACGCGTTTAATTTTATTATTTCTCATTCTCAATTTTTGGATAAGATTAGAGTAATGTTGACGAATGTCTGTTTATTTATTAACACAAGACATGAAGCCGAAACGCATTAAGAAGTTAGTGATCACCAACGAACTATGTATTTTTATAGCACTGCAATGGCAGACAGTTTGGGTGGCTTTGAGGTGTTACAGACATCATCTACATTAATTAAAACGAGTTGCAGTGTTGTGAAACGGCCACCCGACCCAAATGGCCATCCTACCCAGAGTATTGTAAGTAGTAATCATACAAAAACTCTAGAAGCATAAAGGGACCATCAAGTTCCTTGAAATTGCATTACGATTGCAAATAGACGGCTTAAAAAAGGAATCTTTATATGCGTTTTAAAACGTTGGTGTTAAATAGTGTGTTTGTGTCGTTTCAGTGAAACTAGAGATTGCATTACAATTGAAAATAAACGGTTTAAAAAAGGAAAACGTGGAATTACGGAAGGAAAAGCGCCAACTGGACGCAAAGCTATCGCAAAGCGAGTTTCTACAAAGTCGTGTGAAAACACAAGACGAAAATTTGCAGAGTTGTATAAAACGCCTTGAATCAGAATTAAAGAAAGATAACAGCCCGAATCAGTTGTTCCGCAAGTCCTCCAGTCAACAGTTACCACACAAGTCCCGCAATCAACTGTTACCACGCAAGTCCCGCAATCGACTGTTACCAAGCAAGTCTCGGAGGGCGATGTTTTCGATCTTCTGGATGAGCAGTTTGAAACGAATCATTCGACGCCTACGAAGAATTGGTAACAGTGTAGAAGTGGTAATCCCAGCCACCAATACTGAAGAATTGGTAACCCCAGCCACCAACAACAGTTAAGAAAAGTGTGTTCAACCTCATGTCACCACGCCACGTTTTTTTTTTATTGGGGCGGGGGGATTTTTGTTTCTATATTGGAACAAATACACAAGTTTCCCCACGATAACTCCTCCCTACTTTTTCATGTTTCAACCCTGCTCTCTTCTCCTTTCCTCACCAACCCCTCCCTTCCTTTCCTCCGACCTATTGTCTGCACTGTGAAACACTTCGTCAGCTCCCGGTTGTCGTTGTGGACAATTAAAATAAAAGCCGCGGGGAGAGAGTTTGTTCGATTACAAATGACCTGTTCCAACAAATAGAGAACGGATTTTATGGGTTGGTGGACACGAAATCAACTGTCGTCCATTTGCTGCCTAAGGTCACGTGACAGTGTTGGACACCATTTTTGTTCGAAACTACAATGTAGGAGTCATGATTCTCCAAGGGTAGTAGGTTTGTATTCATTTGTGCGCATAGAATTAATTTTGATCCCTGAATACTGTTGTTTGTTAAACCTGCACAGTTGCTTGTTGTCAGTCAAGTTGTAATAATTTTTACGTAGCCAGATGATGGCCTGGTTGCATGTAAGTTATTCCAATAAAATTATATTATAAATTAAGAAGTGTTTATCTTGTAGGACATTAATTATTTACATCCATTTTTGGACTCTGTGATTGGACAATGGAATAGAATTGTAAATATTTGGATGTGCTTGTTGATACAAGGTGAGAGAAACACCTGGATGAATTATGTGTAAAGCAATAAAGCAGTGACTAACATTGTTAGGAAAAGGAAGTAGGGAGGATTACAATCCAGCAATATTATTGTAGAAAATTAATACAGTAGGTTATAAGAACAGCCAAATTCAAAGCATCCCTTCAGAACTAAAAACGTTAAGGTAAAAAAACGTAAACCATACGTGGAAAATTGATAAGCTGATCGACCCACAAGTTTCTCACATCAAATAGTGCCTGAGGGCAACACACGCATGAAAGGGAATCTCTCCCTTCCATTCCCTTGTAGGCTAAGCTCAACTAAGGAGTTAAAATCAAGTCAAAAGTCCCAACACCTATCCAAACATGCTTGGTTACCGAGATATCGCCCTATTTGGGGCTATTATTTTATGATAAAGTATTTAAGTTTAGTAGCCTGTGTCATGGCTTAGTAGCCTGTGTCCAACTAGCTGCCAGGCGCAACACTTACTGTGGCCTCATGCAAAACAAACTCGGATGCTGCAAGGTGCACCAACCAGTGGGAAAACTTCGCGATGGTCGAATTATTTCGAAACTGCAATATCGTGTAATATTGCCAAGACAGGTGCAGCTTGCAAGACGTCAGTACACTGACGCGTTTTGCAGGGAAGCGGACCTGGCTTTCTTTCAAAGCTCCTCACTACCAGGCAGCTCTTAACGTTTCCGTAATGAAAGTTAAATTAGAAGTAACGCTATTTTTAAATAAGAAAGCAAAAGAATGCAGCAGAAGTTCCTTTTTTTATTATTCCTAAGGAAACCTTGTTTTATTTTCCTGAAACTTGGCAGCCCAAGTATGTTCATTGTTCCCGACTTTTTAAAATAATGCCTTCGTTAACCAACTGAAAGCCTTAAGGGGAGAATGTAAATGGCTGATCCAACTGATGATCATGAAAGGTTGGGGGAGGAGGGGGAGGGGGAGAACGGTAACCAACTGGCCCAATTACCGTCTTGCAACATACAGTAATTTTTATAAAAGCGTTTAAGAACTATGGTTAACATTATCAAAAGGCATGCCTTCCTAGGTCAGATCAGGTATTTCAATGTCTTAAAACAGTTTCAGTTTACGGAATCGGCTCGGAGCATTTACAGCGCTCGTTTCCCCCCCCCCCCCCGCTCCCAACCTCCCAGGCCAAGTTCCAATAGCCGTAAAGTAGACTCCCATTTTTTTTAACTGCAAAAAAAAAATAATAAATAAACATGAACAGAAAAAATGAGAGGGGAGATAAACGCCTATGTGCAGTGGGCAGTGAAGGGGGGCATTGGAAACTGTACCCCACCCTGCCGAAACCCCAAAATGTGTCATAATGTTAAATAAATTCGTCCAGAATAGCCTACGTGAAAAAGTACTGTCTAGAAGCCGGATACGGCAGTGTTGTACCGTAAAATGCATCAGCTTCCCGGACCGAATATGGGAGCTAACAGCACACCTCCAGACCCTCAGTCTTTGTTCGGCCTCCTGCGAAACCTTTTCCTAACTGTGGCTACGGTGCCACTGTCTTGAGTCATTCAAGAAAAAAAAAGCCCGTTTGTTGACATTTTGCTCAAAGGCTAGGGGACCAGATCCCTAAAACCAGTCGTTAACCTTTGCGTACAACCTTTCAGCACAGTTTAAAACGAAACCATAATTCACATGCAGGAGCACATCTGCAACCATCATTCTGCCCATCCCCCTGCCCCCCCCAAAAAAAAGGACAAAGTGTACCTGCACAGTGCATTACTCCCCCTCCCCTCCCCCACCACCACTTACCAAGCTACTCGACTGATGTTACGAAACTTTCGGGGCGAAACGTCTCCCAAATAAGTTGTGCTTGGTCCCAATAATCCGACTGGCCTCTACACCCACCAGGCTGCCTCTGGCTACTGTAATATAATACTGCAGTGTTCACACCGGACTCACGCAACTACGAAAATGTTTATCAAAAGCAGCGGTGGTTTTACAGCTTTGAGCAACATTTATTGCGTGCAGAAACTATTAACCTATGTTATCCTTTAAATAACTATTAAGTTTTTTTTTCAAATATATTTTACAACTCTCTTGGCAAGAATTAGACGTAGTTGCAGTTTCGAATGCATTTCGATAAGCATGAAATGTTGCCACAGGTTGGGTCACAGTACTCCATCGAAGTTTGTGGGGCTATGAATTTGGTCTTAAACACGCAAAATGGTGTATGAGGTCACTATAAAGCGTGCACCTTGCAGGTATTCAGTGGCAGTGATTCAGCTACAGGCTCGAATTAAGCCATGACTTAAATACTCGATCATAAAAAATTGGGGTGTAATAGGACGATATCTTGGTAACCAAGCGTTTTTGTATAAGTGTTGTGTAGGACTTTTTGACTTGTCTTCACCTCCTTAGTACGCCCTGTAAGTTTGTCGGTTTTACTGTGAAACACCCTGTTTAAAATAAATAGTATAACTGGTAAAGTGATTTTAAACTGTTTTTGTAATGTTGGAAAATATGCCTAATGCAGCAGTGCTTCTAGACATTGGGACATAGGAATTTAGTGAACGTAATAAAATAATAATAAAGTAGAATACAAAAAAAGTCTGGGTTAATGTAACGAAGTCTTTGATGAACCTTTACCTTGTGATTTATTCTTCAATTATTGCTGGCATAATTTCTACTAATTTGGCCATGAAGAAAGTTGCTGTACAGCGATGTGTATGTTCGTGACTTTCTGGTCACCACTGAGAAAGATAGAAAATCTTCTAAACTCTGATTGGCCTTGTAGCGTGGCCCCGTCCCAGTAGTGCAGTGGTTAAAGCCTCCAGCCTACTAAGCGGGAAGTTCTGGGTTTGATTCCCAATCAGGACAGTCGTCCTGTCTTAACTTTCTTAGAATAGTGTATCTTGATTCTCACAACATTATTCCTTAATGCAATTTTTTTACTAAATAAAACTTTACAATATCATTTTTTCAGTACAGGTCAAGTCTGGTCCTCATCCCTCCCATGTGCCTTTTGGAAGAGATGGGCCCTGGAACTGTATTCATCCTCATGTCGATTTTGGTATGTAAAAGAGCCAAGTTATTCCCTAGAAAATGTGCCTCACTCCTTTAAAAGAAGACCTTATTCCTTTGCGATATGAAAAACGACCTTAATCACCTGCTTCCTCTTTATACTAAAACCAACAAAATAAAAATCTTGTAAGTAGCAAGTGAAAATCAACCTCTTTCAACTCCTGCTGGCGCGCCGTATTCTATAGCGATTCTATAGTTTTGGCGTTTTGCATGGGTCTACTTTCATGGCACTGAAGGGATTATCCAACTCTCTAAAAAGTCAAAGAGCGTCACATATTAATTTTGTTTCTTTCTATTTATTAGCCCTTTCAGTGACAGAACATAACTACAGAGATAGTGTTTTTTTTTAAATATTGAGGGGTCCAGGAATTTTGTTTGAGATGGGCCAAAAAAATGGAATTTACTCTACGTGGCTCTTTATGTCCTTCGAGTCCCATGACTCTTTTTCATCAATTTGACTGCCGTTGAACGTTACAAAGCCAATTTTCAGCATTTTCCAATTGAAATACATACCTTATTTGAAAGGTACGAAATTTTTTTTCTTTATTTCTGGTCTTTGGTGTATTCGTATCCTCTTTCACTCCCTTGGGTACACCACTGTTTTAAATTTCTACATGTACATAGGCTGGCACAGCATTTTTATCTTGCTTCCTCTTGGCTCTGCACCACGAACACCCAACTTTCCATTGCCCATTTTTCTCCGGTTCCCAGGGAACATTCATGAAAATCATTTTTCGTCTTTGGACTCAGTTCTTTGCTGTTTTTTCGTAGGTGTACGTTCTTAATAATAAAGGCCTTAAACCTAAATCATGAACTTTGGATTAGCATCGCACAATTTCTCATGTCTGCAAAACTATAAAATATGGACAGCTGCCGGTAGTTATAAATACTTAAAATGGAGAAGAAGAAGAAGAAGAACTTATTTTTAGTCCTTGGACTCGGTTCTTTGCTGTTTTTGCGTGGGTGTACGTTCCTGAAAATAAAGGCCTTAACCCTAAATCATGAAATTTGGGTTAGCATTGCACAATTTCACGTGTTTGCAAAATTATGAAATATGGACAGTTACTGGTAGTTATAAATTCTTAAAACAAAGAAGAAGAAGAAAAAGAAGAAAAAATAAGAACAACAACAACACCACCACCACCAACAACAGTAACAGCAACAACAACGGTTTTATTCACAGTAAAATGACAACAAAATTATAATAAATACCTGAACCAATGTTTTGGCCAAAAACGTGTTCTTATTCAATTAATTTAGAAATACATGTTCAACACAATATCAAGCAACATCGCACAAGACAAATGAACAATTTCAAACAACAAGCAAGACGAGTAAACGGGACAAAATACAGACAGACAGATAAATTACGAACGAGGTGGGAGATCAAAAGAAAAAGATAAAAGAGATAAAGACCAAAGTAACAGTCAGATAATCTTTACAACTATATTAAAACAATTGAGCTTTAAAGGTTAATAGTTATTCCAACTTAAGTACACCATCTGAACTGTTCTCTAATGTGTAAGACAAAAAAATTTCCGAAAAGAGTGAAAAGTGTAAGTAGCATTAATATAAGACGGAGTCCCATTCCAGGCTGTGACCACAAGACTCTTAAGGATCGCTGCTGAATTCAGAGCAATGAAATTCATAGTGAACTTGCGCACACTATCCACGAAATGAGAATGAACAGGAGAGTTCCAAACAGCGTACCTGGATCAGTACCACGGATTTCGTGATTAAATTGTTATTGCACCTACAAAGCCTGAGTGTGGTGCTGATGGTTTTATCGTGGATCACTGCTTTCCTGAATGGACGAAAACAAAAGTTTAGAAAGGATGCCTTCTTCTAATCCTATTGAAGTTCTCAGTGAAGTTCCCCAGGGCCGTGTGCTTGGCCCGTTTTGTTTCTGATTTATATGGCTTCACTCTCAGAAGGCATCCCTGATAGTTTCTTGAATATGTTAACGTAAGATTCCAAACTGTCTCAGTGGGTTTAAACAGGACATAATGTCAGATGGGATCGATTTAATAAGTGTTAAATAAGTGTTAAAGTGTCAGTATGGCTTAGCGTTAGAACTTCGGCCTTTGGTTTCAGGGGTTGTGGTTTCAATTCCCACGAACGAAGTCTGACATTTAAGTCCAAAAGGAAATAGGTTTGCATCTGTATTTATTAATCTCAATCGGTTGCCACTAATAATAATTGAATTGCCGTACAAACGTCACTTAATATCCTGTGTAAGTGTTCACTTGGCCTGCAAGTGTATTCGACAAAGTTTTGCGAATACGTTTCCTCAGGAGTTCAAAATCTATCACTTTCCCATTCTAGAATATAACTGGCTAATTTTGTCGCATTTTTAATGACCGATGCAGGTAAACCTGAACACATACAAAGACGGTTTGCGAATTACTTACCGGTGATGCAGAACTTATCATACAAAAAATGCTTGGCTGCTCTTATGTTATAGTATGGTTTTCAAATGTCTCCAGCTAGACTGTTACACTTGGTGCAAATTGGGTCACGGGTCTTCATACCAAGGGTTGGACAGTCATTATTCATGTGCATTGTGCACAGCAAACTTGTACAATCGTAAATACAAGTGGTGCTTCGATTAGCACATGGCAACCATAAACTGCTGACATAAATTCGTCATGCTAAATGTTGGACAAAAATGGAACTCTCTACCCTCAGGTACGGCTGCAGAAATTAAAAAAAATAATTTAAAACTAAACTTTTGTCACATTATTTAAATGAATGGTATAATTTTTATTGAATATGATGTTAGACATCTATGTATAACTTGTATTCGTCAAGTGTGCAGATGGCCTAAATGCCAGGTAAGTGTGCCCTGATACTTTTCTTCCGTTAATGGATAAATGATATGATTTTTAATGTATTATTATTATTAAATGCATATGAACGAGAAGGAAAGAAAATCAAATCATGGAACAGCAAAATTTGCAAAGGTTTAAACAAAGGAAGGGAATGTTCTGTAGATCGGTGGTTAGAATCTGTAGGAACCACTTTCTTTTTAAACATTACTAGCCTGCCCTGGTTCGACTTGCCAGAGTTCATCCAGGACAACAAGCAGTAATTTTTGCATGGGTAGATTGAAGTAATACAGCAGTTTTAAAGAAGAGGATAATTCTTAGAGCATACGAAAGATTTTTTCAGCGAATATTTCCAAAATTATGGTTCTAGTCTGGAGTCTGCCAAAATGGACACCTAGTAATTTTGTCGAGGAAACCACGAGACAGGTCAGTTTCATTGATAACAGATTATCGTGTTAACAAGTCAGAAAGATAATGAAGTTAGTTTTTTAAACATTTAGAGACAGCCTGTTGGAAGCAAGTCACCCACAAACATTGTCATGACCGTTATTGACAGCTCGTATTAGATCAGTTATTTTTGTGTGAGTACGTACAACGTACTGTCACCTGCGAACAATATAGTCTTCAACAAATCAGAAATAAGAGGAAGGTCATTAGCAGGAACAAGAGTGGTCCATTAACAGGGCCTTTCTGACCTGTGTATTTCAGCAAGAAGTGGTCTTCTGGAAGCGATTCTACTTGTTAACTGTGATAAGTAAAATTGCTGAAGAACCATTTATTTGCTAGACCATGGAAGCTGGAATAATTTAAATTATTTAATTATATTTCGTGGTTTATAGTATCAAAATGTTTCTTCAGAAAGATAAAATTATCATTTACTCAAGCTTTCTCAAGCTTTGATAATATCATGGCAGAATAACAAAGTAGGCAATTCAGTCGACCTGCCAGATCTAAATCCTATTTGTGACTTATGATACCATTTTTTTTTCATAAAGACTCACGGTATTTGTTCAATAGACAAGTTATTCAAATATTTTCGAGAAAGTGGGGAGAATGGCAATGTTCAGTTGTGTCGAAGTTGTTACGTTAAAAATTGCGTCGCATTTTCCTAAAAAAAATATTACCTTAAATTTAGCTAACTTTGTTAGCAAGTATGAGGGTCAGTTGAAATGAATCATTTTTAGTCAGTTTTCACTGCAAACCTTTAAAATTTCACTGTTTTCAATGTACCAATGAACCCTCCTACTGCTCCACTTTCATCGAACTGCTAAAGGTTTTAGGATGAAAGTGATGCGGAGCTTTGTTGTTGGAACAAGGTGGAACAAGGTGTTATTGGAACAACAATGACGAGGAGCTTTGTAGAAACCATTTTCAGTTATACTGTAAGGAAATATAGGAAATATAGGATAAGTAGTTATAGGTAGTCTGTAAGTGGTTGTACACCTAGGTTAAGATTGAGCTCATTGATTTGTAGGTGTGTACACTCTGTAGCAAATAAAGTAAAGTAATAAATTGAATAATTTCGGACTGTTTATTGTGTTTTCAATGCCTTCGTCAATGTTTTTTGTATTAAAAGAAGATGCACATAGTACTTTGCTTTTATAATTCATGCCCGTTTTTAGACTAGTCATGCGAGAATGAAAAATTATCAGTATTTTTATCCAAATTCAACATATCAGGTACTTGCACGTTGTTTATTATTACATCCATAATTACTGCAGTACAGGTTGTCCATTTTATCGTGCCAACTTTAAAAATACTCCCATTTTAATACTGTATGTAAATTTAGCATGCGCTTTATCACATTTTGAAGACCAAAGGTTGGGATTTAATAGAAATGCAGAATTTTACCTGTAACCGCGGTTGGCGCTAATGACCTATCTGTCGACGCGCCATTAAACCTCAATCCCCCTCCCCGCAGCTTTGGCATTGTCAGAGCGTAGAAAATAGCAGAAGAATATTCAATGAGTGAACGTACAGCGATCATGAGATTGTTTCATGAGAAAAAGTCTGTGACAGCGCACGAAGAGCATTCTGCACCAAGTTTAAGTTGTCCGTTGTCCGTTGCACCATCTCGTCGAGCAATTAAGAGAATTATTGAAATATTTAAAAGCGATAACACTGTGCAAAATAAATCCAGAAGAAGAAAGAAAACTGTCAGGACAGATGAGAATTTCGAAAACACTGCAAGCCCTATTTGCTGCAAGTCCAAAAAATCTGTGCGTAGAGCGCCATCAGAAACTGGGTTCCGGAAATTGTCGTTTGACTTTACGCTCCAATGTGATTTGAAACTGTTGTTGGTTACAGCAAGACGAAGCCAGACAACCTATTGTTCAAATGAAACCCTTGACGTTTTACGAGGTCACTTCGTCGACAGGTTGATTTCCAGACGAACCCCATCATCATTGCTTCCTTGAAGCCCAGACGAACTTGTATGATTTTTTATGGTGTTACCTTAAGAACATAGCTTATTGCAGTAAATCCCAAAGAATAGATGACCTAAAGGACATCATTACGGGTGAAGATTACAGTGTTTTGAAAGTGAGCGCGATAAAATGAACACCTTGTACCATTTAAGTAGGCCTACTGGAATGACATAGGTATTCTCAGACTTGATACCTAATTGTGTTTTCTTTGCTTACGATAAAACACGATTTATCAAGGTGAGTGGGGATGCCAGTGTCAGTAGACGAAATAGGAAAGAACTAAGGGATGGAAGGTTCGGAATTTTGTTATCAATGACCAACTGAGACAAGGCAGCTGAAGGAGGAAAGATGTAATGCTTTAAGGGTTTTTTGCTGCGTTGGTGTGAGGTAGCCACACTGGTGTTACATTGGCGCAACGTAAAACCACTTCGGCTTTCATTGAACTGTCCTCTCTCAACTAGTTTTTGTTCAAAACTCCGATTTTTTGTTATTTCGTTCTTTCCTATTTCCTCCACTCACAATGACTTCCCCAATCCCCATCCACCTTAACAAGTCGTATTTTACTGTATGCAAAAAAACACAATTTTCCATCATATCTGGCCACAGTCAGTCAATTTTTGCACCTAATAGAATTTTAGAAATTGTGCATATAATTTGTAGATATAAACGACAGCACCTTGTGAAACAATATTTTAGTTTTAAGCCACTCACAAGTAAAGTCTTTTTTTCTGTTTTATTGTTCTACAATGAAGGCAGCATTGAAAGAAATGAAGTACGAGATAGTGGGCATCACCAAGTCGTTAAAAATATCAGGTATTAAATCTTCAATCACCAGTCAGAAATGACGGTTGAGGACCGTCTTTATTTTTATTTCACATTTCTCTGTAATCTCCGCTCAGATTACTGTGAAAACAGGATTGAGCTACACTGGTTTCCACATGGGTGACCCATTTTTAGGAATGTGAATGGTTTACGGTAGACTGCAAAGAACTTGCAAAATATTATGAGTTCTTTCCACTGGTAATTTACGTTTTTTTTCTAGTGTGTGATGAATTTTATCGGACTGCAGCAAAAATTACTGTTTTCGTTGGAGACAACATTAAAATTAAAGAGTAGTCATAATTATGAAAATCGTTCGCAAGAAAAGTATTAGTCACCGGAACTATAAAGAGGCCCTGTTTAGTAATAGGTGCCTGAATTTATCATTTTAATTTGAAGTAAGTAGTGCAAAGATGGAACTAATGGCACTCACTCTTGAAAACTGTGACAAAATACCAAAAATCTACCAAAATACGATTGGTGGAAAGACGCCATTTGAATTTCACTGTTTTGTATTGAAATCCTGAATTCCCTTTCACAGTTAACAAAATATTATATCCACTTCCTATCTCTTGAAATTTTCTTTCCATTGATACCAAACATTGGAAGTAACTATCTGAAGTGGTACTAATGTGTTAGTGAAAAAACGCCAATTTTTGAAAACAGCATTTGAATACGACACTATGAATTTCCTTTCACAGTTAGCGAAATTACACCCCATGCCTTTATATTTCCTCTTGAAATTTCGTTTCCAATGATACCAAACACAACCGTAATTACCGAAAGTGGTACTAAACAATCATGACTAATGCATAGTACATGCAGCAATAGTATCCAAAATTGATGGAATATTTTCCTTTGTGAGAAAAGCATTGAAAAGGGCTTCTAGAGCTGTTGTGGGGTGTACGTGTAAAGTCATTTGATGAGCCTATGACCTAGTCCTAAATCACTTACGTTTTCCGTGACTGTCCAAGCTCTCATGTTGGGAGGTTTAGTGTCGTCTTGTGCATTTGTGGTTGGTGCGCCTTTGAACGAAATCCAATAACCCTGTGCATGGTGTAATAAGAACACCTTTATACGTGACTAACTTAGAGCAGGGCACGAAATTAGCACCAGCCCACAGGACAATGCCGGGAATTTGTTTTGAGTTCCGGCATTTTTTTAAATGTACCAGCCCTCACGGCTGGTAGAAATTCCAAAGAAAACAAACAGTAATTTCTTTAAATAACCCCCAAAAAATAGATTTTTACCCATAATTTTAACGGACTGTATCATTATTTGTAGTAATTACTAATCAAAAACTGCACAAAAACAAGAGTTTGCAATGATTGCTTTGCGATCGTATACTATCCACTTCCGTAAACAAGTAGTGTGACTTCATTGTTTGTCGGGCTTCCCAGTATCATTTGCTTTGCAGTGTCTGCTGGTTAGTTGGCTGTGTCTGCTGCATTTCACGCTAGCTAAGGCAACACTACCGAAAAATCCAAGAGAGTCGATTCTTTTGTTCTTTCATGTGATAGTGCTTCTGGTTCTGACAGATTTGTCAAATAATTGTTAGTTTAAAGTAGTCATTTTGTTTATTAGAAGTGTAAGCATTTTGGGAACTGAAATTTGGGAAAGGATAACAGGGAGGGGGGTTAGGAGCAAACGCCTCCCACTCCCCCCCCCCCCAAAAAAAAGAGCAGTATTTGACTGGCCAAATCATCTGCTACGAAATGACGCCACTTTTTTTAAAAACGCAATTTCCTTGCCTGGTTAATGGATTCTTTTTCTTACTTTTTCATCCATAGTAATGTATAAATTAATACTGCACAAATTCGTCACGTGTGTAAATTCATGGGTGGGCTTTGCTGCATACCCGTCTGGCTTCAACCCCGCACGTCCCCGGTGCAAAGTACACCGGTCTTTAGCCCTGGGATGCAAGCAGACAAGTTGCGGGAACACGTGTCCGTCATCCCGCGTGCTGTTGCCTCTGGGGTCACCATCTTCTGGGGCCGTCAATCTAGCCGTCTGGCTTTCAACCATGCACTTCCCCGGTGCAAGGGACACCAGCACCCAAGTTGCGGGAAGACGTCCCGCAGGCTATTGCAGCAAACTTCTTCAACATCTACACAGACCTTCAAGTTCGCCAACGGCAAACCATTCGTCCTAAACCCTTCAAACTCGGTGGGCGCCTAGCTGGCCATACCCCCAGGACGTCCAAAAAAATTCAGACTCACAGCCCTAGTAGAAGGAGCGCTATTAAATAAACCGGCTTTGAGTGTAGGCCTATATAGGCCTATATAGGCCTAAATACTTCGACCGTCAATAGCGGACGAAGGAAACGAGCTACGACCCTGGGGATAGGCTAGATCGCTTTAGGAGGACGAAATACCCCTGGCTACCAAGTTTCATACCGAAAACACGAGTGGTTATGGAGAAACAGCATACCTGTGGTTAGGTGAGGTTAGGTTAGGTTAGTGGGACTTAGCCATTTTTTTGAAGTTCAAATGGTGACGGTTAACATCCGTTCCATGCTGCCAGAGACTAAGTCCCAACAGGCAACTTCGTACTGGGGGATTTGTCAGCATCAGACTGACTGTTCTCCCAACAACGCCAGTCCCTGGAATACCAGGGCTGGCTTTTTTTCTGAAGTCCAAATGGTGACGGTTAACATCCGTCCTGACGGGGTTTTCTTCGAATAGCTCGGCTCACAGAGGTCTCACGGACTTGTGGTTGGGCTTAAAATGTGCGTACGGACGAGGGCTACCCTCACACCGAATTTCATCAAGTTTACACGACCAGTTTTTCAGCCCCGACCGTTTGACCATATGTGGGACTTAGCCATTTTTTCGATGGCCAAACGGTGACGGTTAACATCCGTCCAAACGGGGTCTTGTTCGAATAGCTCGGCTCACAGAGGTCTCACGAACTTGTGGTTGGGCTTAAAATGTGCGTACGGACGAGGGTTACCCTCACACCGAGTTTCATCAAGTTTACACGACCAGTTTTTCAGCCCCGACACTTTAACCGATTTGTTGTACCTTCCGTAATGCTACGAAAAGAGCCTTTGGGGTGACCAGCAAGACAGGGTTGGGGCCACGGAGCCCATCTTCTGGGGCCGTCCATCTCGCATCGTCCCCCGGGTGCATGCCGCTTTTGGCGGCGATCCGACCACTTTTCATTTTTCCTGCGTTAGCAACGCTGGTTTCGAGTGTACGCGGGAGAAGCCACCCGAGGGGCAGCAAGCGTTTTTTTACGTGGTCGCAGGGGGTTTTTTTCGAATAGCTCGAAAACTATTCGTCCGATTTTGATGGGGTTAGGCTTGTTAGATCGGCCATGAAAAGACCTATCTACCTTCCAAAATTCAGACCTCTAGCACTTCTGGTTCGCGATTTGACCTGCGTTAGCAACGCTAGGTGCACTTCCACATAGTATATAGGGACAGTAGTCTCACTGTAGCTCTGGCTGTACTAGCTGTAGTGGCTGTACTAGCTGGCCGATCAAAGTGTGACTCTGTCCTGTGTCTCCCCGAGAGTGTAGGGATGCTTTCGGCATGCCTTGGACGATCTTCCCTGGTGGTTCATTTGCCTCGGTTAGCAACGCTAGGTGCACCTGGAAACGTCGCGCGGCCGAGCCTGGTTTTGCAACCGATCAGAGCTCGATTTGTTCAGGGCTTTGGCTACTCCATACCGCAAAACCGCACTCTGGCACGGGTAAGAGAATCTCGTTTTCGTTAGTAAGAATCCCCTTCTTCTGCGTTAGCAACGCTGATGTAGGGGTCCAAATCTTACATATGGAGGGCAACTCGATGCGACCGAAAAGCCACGGTACGCCAAATACATCTCGGACCTTGGGTTATTGAAGTAGACATGTGGTATGAAAGGGCTTTTGGCAGAATGAGTGCATGTTTGGCCGGAGGAATGCCTGATCTTCGGCAGATGATGGGAAAAGAAGGCGCCAGGTCGCAGTTTAGCCGAAGGAGTGCTAGATCTTTGGCAGGTGATGGGAAAAGAAGGCGCCTGGTCACATTTTAGCCGAAGGAGTGCCAGATCTTCGGCAGGTGATGGGAAAAGAAGGCGCCTGGTCGCATTTTAGCCGAAGGCATGTACCTAGAGTGCAGTCACGTGGAAAAGGCTCCACGCTCGGCCAAGGCATGAGGCGTCCGTGGCTTTGAGGCTGAATGCTCGCATTTTAGCTGAAGGAGTGCCACACCTTGGGCAGATGATGGGAAAAGAAGGTGCCAGGTCGCATTTTAGCCGAAGGAGTGCTAGATCTTCGGCAGCTGATGGGAAAAGAAGGCGCCTGGTCACATTTTAGCCGAAGGCATGGACCTAGAGTACCGCCACATGGGAAAGGCTCCACGCTCGGCCGAGAGATGAGGCGTCTGTGGCTTTCGAGGTTGAATGCTTGCTTTTTAGCCGAAGGAGTCCCAGAACTTCGGCAGGTGATGGGAAAAGAAGGTGCCAAGTCGCATTTTAGCTAAAGTCCATGCCGCAAATGGTCAGGAGACGAGAGCTGATCACGGCCCGAAGGTAGGCTGGCAACCAAAGGCGAGAATGCTTGCACGCAATGCCGCTCCTTGGTGCCGAAGTTAGTGAAGTTGTATCCGCAACAAAACGCCCTTTGGTGTCGGGGCTGAGAGCTAGCAACAGGTGTGTCGATGGCATCAAATGGCTTGCGGGTAGTTTCCAAAGAATCGAGGTAATTTGTCTGAGGACACACTGGAGAAATGAACTGTTCCTGTGGTTGTCAAAGATTTTTCGGTTAGCAACGCTAGGTGCACTCCCAAACCTCGCAGGGCCGAGCCTGGTTTTGCAACCGATCAGAGCAGGATTTGTTCAGGGCTTTGGCTACTCCATGCCGCGAAACCGCACTTTGGCACGGGGTAGAGAATCTCGTTTTCGTTAGTAAGAATCCCCTTCTTTTGCGTTAGCAACGCTGATGTAGGGGTCCAAATCTTACATATGGAGGGCAACTCGAGGCGACCGAAAAGCCACGGTACGCCAAATACATCTCGGACCTTGGGTTATTGAAGTAGACATGTGGTATGAAAGGGCTTTTGGCAGAATGAGTGCATGTTTGGCCGGAGGAATGCCTGATCTTCGGCAGATGATGGGAAAAGAAGGTGCCAAGTTGCATTTTACCCAAAGGCCATGCCGCAAATGGTCTGGAGACGAGAACCGATCATAGCCCGAAGGTAGGCTGGCAACCAAAGGCGTGAATGCTTGCACGCAATGCCGCTCCTCGGTGCCGAAGGTATGAATACTTATCCGCAACAAATCCCCCTTTGGTGTCGGCTGAGTCCAAGAAGTGATGATGAATTGAGCTGATTGAACAGCAGGGTCAGAAGGCGAGCCTGATGAGTGAGAGTGCCCGATGATTCAAAGTATGAGGGCATGAATTTCTATCGGCCCAGCCCTACCGTAATCTTGCTCCGTCGGTCTTCGGGCCATGGGCGGGTAGGCAAGGGTAGCATGCTGAGCAAGCGACAGGACGGAGGTGAGCTCTGATGAGTGAAAGTGCCCGATGATTCAAAGTATGAGGGCATGAATGAAGTGAGGAAAGAGAAAGCCCAGAGAGAAACAACTAGAACGGGTAATGGTCTGCTTTGCCGGTCTTTGTGTGATGTACCCTTCGGCTTATTTTCACATTTTGTCCGGTAGGCAGACTGACACCTTCAGACTTTCCAGCGCTGATAGAGATCGGCCCCTCGTGGTTACGTGATCTTGATGTGCACTAAATGAAAGTCGGTAGAAGCGAGGTGTGGTTTGAAAGCAGTAGAAGCGAGACTTGGTGATTCCTGACACGTTCAGTGATAAGCGAGTGACTTGATGGTCCCGGCACATTCAGTCTTTCCAGCACCGATAGAGATCGGCCCTTCGTGGTTACGTGATCTTGAGGTGCACTAAATGAAAGCAGTGTTTGGGAACATCGGCCATGTCCTTGGCGTCAGTCTTTCCAGCACCGATAGAGATCGGCCCTTCGTGGTTACGTGATCTTGATGTGCACTAAATGAAAGCAGTCCATGTGCTTGGCGGTCTTATTTGGGTGAAACTGGGAGTCCACATTGCTTTTGCCTCGGTCTTAGGTTTAAATAACGACTCTGATCAGGTCGGAACCTTACTCTTACGACCGATGTTCTTGTGATCTGGAGCCCTAAGTAGTCCAAATGACTCGCGCTCACGAACGGAGATGGAGGAAGATTACTTCTCAACACCAAGTTTAGCCACATGCTAACAAACTATGTCAACTTCAACCGTGAAGGTTCAGACCCACACTCGGTGAGAGATACAGAGCATTGAAAAGTGGGCCGAAGGAATGCCATTTTCGAACGATAAATGGAGGTGGAAAACGTTGGCGGCCGAAGGAATGGGGAGAGCAGGTTGGTGCGTCCAAAACAAACGGATGTGCTATTCTCCCATGCCAAGAAAACCTGCTGAGAGTCGAGGGTTCTGTTTAGCCGTGCAGACCCGCCGAATCGCTCTCAACCACCTCGGTGTCCTAATTTAAGGAGTACTGGGGTGGCAACGGTTACTGACTTGCTTTCTGCGGTCTGAGTGCTCTACGTCTTCTTCGGATGGTTCGGGGGCACGAAGGACGGGTTAGCTGCTACGATGACGGAGTGTGTTTACTTTTTCGGCTAGGGCACACGAAGTCGGCTAGCATCATCGGTCTGTGTTTACGTCTTGTTCGCATGGTTCGGGCACATGACTGGTGGTGCAGGCAGGTCAGGCCAGATCGGGTACTTTAAAGGAAGGAGTCCCTGGGTTCGCCTAAATTCCATCTTCTACGTACACTTTGGTACTCGATGAATTCTCCGGAGGAAAGGCAGCATGTCTTTTTATTTATTGCTTGCTGGAACTCCCGGGAACCCCGAAAGCAACGCCGGGGGTTAATATAAATTGCGTTCTTCCCTACCACAGAGGGATAAATGCGCTGTGGCGCCAATTACGGCATCGAGCAGTGTCCCGCACATTGCCGATGGCAAGCACTAGGGAAGGGCGGCTGTCTCGTGCAGCTGTGTTCCTGACCGCGCTTCGGCGCAGCGTGCCTGAACCCATAAGTGATGGGATTGAGAGAGTTCTGTAAGATGATTTGGTTCTGTGATACCGTGTGACTGCACGTACGAAATAAACGAAAGTAAGATGGGCAAGTAGAGCTTGAAAGCTGAATGGAAAGCGGGGTTCTGCCAAAGTGGTGAGGGCAAACCTGGAGAAAAAATGAAAAAAACCACAAATGCGCTCGGTACGAGAGACAGCGCCCGTCCTCGTGACCGAAAAGAGCGTGACACAAAAGGACGATATTCAGAATTTGCTTGAGACTTACCTGCTGCTTTGTTGATCTTGCTGTGCGATGTCGCCGGAAGGTGTTAGCACTTGGGTGCCGGAGGCATGACATTTCGGGGAATGGTAGCTGTTGACTAGCTTTGAGCTTGGAAGCAGCATTGCCGTGACCTGAGTTGGGAGTCTCGGCTCTTGTGCTATAGATCCTTGGGCGGGCCTTTGATCCTTTGGCTTCGGTCTTAGAGGTTGGGTGTGTCGTGCACAGACCGCCGGCGAATGCATTTAAGAGACTGGTCTTGTACTGTGGATGAGCACTGACGCCTTGTCTGGGCCTACCGTAATCTTGCTCTGTCGGTCTTTGATTGTCCCGTGATTCTTCGGATGATTCGGGCACACTGGCTGCGTGGCGGGTACGCAAGGGTAGCATCCTAGGCATAGCTGATGAGCTTAGAAATGGTGTTAGACTGGACTCACTTGCGTAGTAGTCTGGCTGCCCCTCTTGCGCTCAGAACTAATTCGAGATGATGTTGACTGCAGGCCTGTGAGTCTGGTGAGTCCTGCTGAAAGAGTTAGCGGCTTGGCCCTACCGTAAGCTTCCTCCGTCGGTCTTCGGGCTATGGACGGGTACGCAAGGGTAGCATGT
>JAHWFP010223317.1:0-11322 GCA_023313725.1 Lithobius niger | reverse complement strand
GTGGCAAATTTCATAGCAATCTATCCTTTGATTTGGGCTCCACCCAGACTACAAAAGTCCAACCAACCAACCAACATTTTGCAATTCGGCGTCCGTTATAGGCTCCACTCCACTCTGCCAATTAGATGATATCTAGAGCTGAATCATTTAGTTTTAATTTTGTTTCAATTAGAGCACTTCACATGTACACCTGATAACACGTATTGATTTTCCACACGTACTGAATAAATTTGCAAAAAACAAGTTATCTTCGATGTGATGGCGCAGTGATGTCTCTTTTGTGGGTATGATTCAAATTCGTTGTAATGCTTTTTGTTACTTTTCCCAAGACGTTTTTTCATAAAGCAACTGTTTTTCTTTCTATTAGTTCTTTTTTTTTCTTTTCCATAACCGAATACAGCTACCAGGAGTTACGGCGACACCAAAGAACGAAAAATCACCTGTAATGGTTTATATACATGGCGGTGTTTTCCTGATTGGAGAGGCATCTTCCCCTGACTTACTCCCCTGCCTGTCTCATGGATGCTGATGTTGTTTTAGTCACATTGAACTACAGACTCCATGCACTCGGTAAATAATGCATATGAAAGAAGCAGTGGTATATGCAGGAAATTTGTTTGGGAAGGGCAAAATAATTCACAATGGTGTTGGAGAAATTCAACTAAATATCCGTTATTCTGAAATGTTCCTCGATTCAGACTCTGAAGAGATCCCTCCATAGAAGGAGGCCTTAAGGTGGAAAAACTCCACCATATTCTCAACTTCACCTCAAACCTTCCCTCAAAGGTTCCTTGGCCAAGGAAAGCCTGAGGAAATTAGTTTAAGGCATCTTTTAAATCCCTAAGTTATGCTTCCACAGTATGTAAATCTAATTAAAATGCTTATTCAGACGGTACCCAGAAACAAGCCTTTTATGCCGACGTTGAAATAATCATTATTTTAAGCAGTTTATTTGTGTTTTGTTTTTGCTTTTAGGAAACACGAACCCAAGCTGGGTTATACCAGAGCCACCTACAGTAAAGGCCGGATCATCTGTGCCTCCCACAATGCTCCGCCAAACGGCGAATCAAATAACGACGCGGCAAATTTGCCAAGTGGCGTCATCGGTTGACAGAATTTGGAACCCTCGCCAGTTGGTTTGAAATTTCGCCGCTTGGTGTAGAGATGGCAGCACCTAGCACACTTGCGCTTCCATCTATGTCAATGGTTGATTTTACTCGCCTAATTTGTCTTGATCTGATTCGGCCTTTACTGTAGGAGGCTCTGGTTATACAAACTGGCGTACACAAAGCTATGTAATGTGTAAAAACAAAGAGTAGTAACGATGGTTTGTCTGTTGATGGTCATCTTCAGTAATTCTTTTTATTCGTGGGAAGCACATTACATTGAAGCGGTTCTTTAAGTCTCAAGGTATCTTGTGATATTTTTGTTACCGTGTAGTGATTGGAGGAAGTGGTGTCATTTGGAATTTGCTTTCTGAATTCCTTCAATTACGAGGTCTGAGTGTGTCAGAATACCATTGGCAACCTTCAGGCCACCTCGGAGCTTCCTTGTACCCTGAAGAAGTCTTTCAGAATACAGGTCTAAGCAAGAGTTGGATAGATTTCAGAGAGTTTGGGGCTGAACGAACGGTTTACGAAACGTCCCTTATATTGCACGCCTTCAGATAACAAACCCTGAATTACTTAAGCTTAGGCGCCTCTAGACCAACCTGATCCTTAGGCCGCTAAAAATTAACTTAGTGCTTATCGGGAGTGGTGCTGAAAAAAATTGACGCGAGTGGGCGGTGTTTTTATTTTACGTTTTATTAGTGAATTTTCAGATGCGGGCAATTGCTTTTTTTTTTTACCAAACAAAACGAAATTATATTTTGTTGTGGAGTACAATATTTACGTTTAATGACAGGATCAGCGTGCAACAGTGCATATTTGATAAGAGTCATTCTTTAGGTCTAAGTTTTGCCATCTCCTCCCTCTTCCTTCTCCGACTCTTGCTTATGTTGGGTGATGGGGAAGCTTGCGCTACTATCTGAAGTTTTTTGTTGTTGTAGCAGTAGTGATTGTGGTGAGCAGTGGTATTGCTGGTCTTGTGGTTAAGTGTTAAAATGTTTCTCTGTGTATATTTTGCTGCAGGATGCATGGCCTCGGGACGATTTCCTGGTGGAATAAATTCAATTCAATTCAATTTAGTTGTTACGTGCCTCTGAACGACCCTCATAATTGTTTCGAGGCGATCATGTGAATGGAGCAAAGAGCTGATGTGGTCATCGGCTCCAGGAAATGTTTGGTGAAAGTACTGATGCGTGATCGGAATCTCTTTTTAGGCACTGTCATAAAAAAACGTTTCATGCGTTCAGAAAAAAACCCATGCGTGCGCTCCCGAGAACGACTTAATTAATTTTTAGCAGCTGCACCTACAAATTGTGCACGACCATCATCCATTGGCACTCAATGTTTTCGAACTAACCAATACAAATTATTACTCGAGGCCACTCATTGAAGCTAAATCGACAATTTGCATGATCAAATACCCGAAGTAACTTTTTCTCGTTGAGGGTAATTGAGCCGTGGAACATTACCAGAATTAGCGGTATCATCAAACATAGTTCAGGGTTTCCGCAGAATTTTAAATTCACAGAAACTTGTGAGATTTTTATATCGTAGGCCTGAGTGGTTCTCAAATGCTTTTCGGGTCCCCTAAATTTACCTTCCCTTTCCGCTGGGCAACATTTTTGCTCTGATCTTTTTATTCTTCTTTTTTTAAATTATTTTCTCAATGTTTAGGAATAAAGACGCATAATTTCCGAAATAAAGAATACAATTTACCAGCATTCTTACAAATTTTCAATGTAATGTTCTTCTGTCTTCATCAGGAACTACTATACTCGTTGGAAAGCTTCTTTCTACATCGTTACTCTGCTTTACAAAAAAAAAAAAAAAAATTAAACCCAAATTTATGTTTGTTCCTTTCTTTTTCTTTTGTTTAAAAAATGATGTTATTTAAAGTAAAAAAAAAAAAACGTATTTACTGTGTGAGCCGGAATTAGGTAGTTTGCTTCCCTATGCCTTCACATCTTTGGGGCTCCTTTTTACTCGATCATAAGGAAAATGGGTGTGTGAGGTGCCATAACAAAAGTCGTGGATTCGAAGATGAAGACCTTAATAAAGCTTCGTATGTGTACACACTGAAGCTTGTCATTTTATATGTATTTTAAATTTAATGAATCGTAATCATTTTACGTATCTTAAAAAACTTTCATATGTGTATTCTGCGTTTAGCCTACCCTTCATTTTGAAGCAGTTGTTGCTTTACATTCTAACTGCAGCTACTGTCTGATAAGTGTACTCGCGCATTTCTTTATCCAACACGTTGGGTCGTGTTCCGGATATGATAATATGGACTTGAGCTGATCTACCTCTACTAAAAAAAAATGCAAAATATGTAGCCATGATGGCTGCAGGTTGTAACTGTTGGCAGATCTAGTTCTATTATTTTCAGTACTCACTTCGTAAATTACATATTTTTCTTTCGAACAAGAGCAATTGTTAATTATTAAAATTGTTAATTATAGAGTGGTTGAGTAAAATAAAATAGACATGGTACCACGGAGAGTATGTGTGGAAAATTTCCCTCATTGGAAAGCATTTTTTTTTTTTATTCAAATAGACATATATGTATTTTCGTTTGTTTCGATGACTGACGACAGTTGGTATAAAAAGTTTAATGTCACCAGAGTCTGATAACCACTAAAATTGTGAAGCCGTACGTCTGTTCCTCCCTTTGTCTTCGTTGTAAATCCGGGTCTGAGTTAACCTGGGTGATTTGCCTCAGTGTGGTTCAAACAATTTTGACAAGTGGATGGCAACATTTACCAAAGAAATAGCACATGTTACTGATGAAGTGCATTCTAAATGCTAACTTTAAAGATACTAATCTCACCATGTTGTAGCATATCAGTCAACTTTTCTTCCTCCATTAGGATTCTTGAGTACCGGTGACGAAGCTTCTCCAGGGAATTATGGCATGCTGGATCAGGTACTGGCACTCAAATGGGTACAAGAAAATATAGAGGCATTCGGAGGAGACCCGGATCGAGTCACCATTTTTGGCAATAGTTCTGGTGCAGCATGCGTTGGTCTTCACATCTTGTCACCGTTGTCAAAAGGTACTTCATTTTTTTAAAGGAAGCTTGGCTGGCTTGTAATCCACAATGTCCTGAAAATACAAGCTTTGGCCAGTTGTAATACCTTTGGCCTTGTTAACAAAACAATCAAGAATGCAGCAACAGCACAACTACAAAAAAAAAAACCTTGTGTTAAGGTCCTGCCCTATGAAGTGCTATGTAGTAGGCCCTAGGTGCTGTAAAAAGAGGCATGTGCCACAGAATTGAGCTAATAAATAAGCTACATTTTTTTCACAGTGGCAGCGATGTAAATATGTGCGCTCATATTTTCAGTGCAACGGGGACTTTCAACAGTTTAGGTATGCTAAAACCAGTTTTAAACAGTAAAATTTGTTATTTTGCATGAATTTCAGCTTACGTACCGCACAATAATGTTTCACACAATGCTCGTGGATGCGTACACTCTATAAATTTCCGTCATTTTTGGCGGAGAAACAGCTTTACACAAATTTTCAAACAAGAAAAATCTAGGATAAGTGCTGCAAAATGAAAATCCATTTCCTGCAAGGATTGTGTCTAGAGGAACACTCCTTCAAGTTCGATATTAATCCTGTATATCTTTTCTAACACGTTTATGGGTTAGGTATTACAATGGAGGATGCATGGAAATAGCCATGATAAGCAGTAGATTGTGTTGGTTTTACTGTCAAACTATGTCAATTCGACCCAATACTGCGAGCCTGACATTCCCCCAAAAAACATATTACAGAGCACTTGCTTTTCGAACACATAGTACATCATTTGAGGGTGTTTTGACTGATGTGACGATGTCTTCAATGCTCTCATTTTTAGGTTTATTTCATGGCGCAATAATGATGAGTGGTGAACCGACCGGTTCTTGGGCAGTCACTGATCATCCTTCTTACTTTGCCAGACGACTGGCAGAAGTGTTAAAATGTTCAAGTGACAACCACCAGAAAATGGTAGACTGTTTGAGGCAAATACCTGCAGACGTTGTAGCAGAGACTGTACATAAGTGCCTGGTAAGTAAACTTTTATTTATTCTAGAGGGGTAGTCGGTTGAATGCTTGGCAAATTGAATTCTGGAAGCGGATTATGGGTCGACACCAATAAAATAGGCACTCAGAACACTCAAATAACATTTTCGCTATATTTCAACCCGCACATGGGGGCCGTCATCCGGGAAAAAAGAACAACAACTAGGTTGTTGGTTCGTTGGTGACCTGGGGGTTGCGAGAAATTTGCACTTATGTCTTTTGTTTGTTACAGTTGTTCTTTTTTTGCCTGATGACGGCCCCCATGTGCGAGTTGAAATATAGCGTTAATGTTATTTGAGTATTCTGAATGCCTCTTTTATTGGTGTCGACCCATAATTCGCTTCCAGAATTTTATTTATTCATTTAAAGGCTGGGTGCCACCAAACGAAAGTTAGGAGCAACAAGTGCCATTCAGCGCTATATAGTTCTCTCTAGCACTTGCTCGCAACAAGCAGAGGAATGCACTGCACAAAGAAATATCTTTAAACACACAAAACAAGACACGTTCCTTCTGAATTATTGAGTAAAAATTCGGGGTCGCCCTCGTGCAGCTGGGAGCAAGCTATAAAGGTTAACGGTACTAATGTCACTAGCTGGTGCCACAGAAAAATATAAAGTATTGGGGTGGTGCCACAGGGGAGGCATGGGGGGGGGGCCAGAGCCCCTCCCGTCGGGGATGCCTTGCCCCCCCTCACCCCCCGTCGGGGAGTAACCGGGATTATCGTCGGGGAACAGCCGGAAGACGAAGTCTACATGACGACATAAAATTCGTAAAAATGTCGAGGAAAAAGAGCTCAAAATACAGTTACCGTTTTGTTTGCTAGTAGTCCTAGTATTGCTACCTAATCACCTCCATAATATTTAAAAGCTGTCTTAGTTAATGCAGAAAAGTTAACTAAATATGTATAAAACTAAACTTGTTAAAGATTCTAGCTTGAATTCATGATACCAATGAACTCAGCGAAAATCGTGTACAGTAAGTTGCTAAACTGAAATTGATTTGCTGCGTTAGACCGCCAACGCCTTGATTTAACAGACATCTTAGTTATGAGACACGTTTGGGATGCCAACGCCTTACCAGTTATCTCTAAAAGGAGAAGGCCCGATTTTAAAAGCCCAACGCGCAACGTGAAGTTTTTGAGGGGTCACATGGACCCCACACAAAGAGAGCAATAGCAGCCCAGTGGTCAAGAGTTCCGGCCACCCAACCAAGAGGACGCAAAAAACTTCAGCGTCTAACCAATACAGGACTAAAAAAAAATTCACTGTGTTCACAAATGGCCGTGTACCTTTGAGGTCCAACTGTGTGTTCTTGCTACGGTTATAGCCGAAACGTCAGCTAAATTTGTACAGAACAAAACTTGTTAAGCGTTTCTTCCCAGTTTTCCTCAGTTGAAGTCTTATAACAATTAATTGCATAAAAACCGAACAAAGAATCAAAATTGAAGACTAAGCTGGTGGTTTGATTTGCCTTTTTCCTCTTAGCCCATCGCCACCGTGATTGAAAACTAATTCTCAGTTAATTCAGAAACGTTAGCTGAATCTTCCGTCATTTGAAAAGTAAGCAACAATACTTTTCAAACCTAAATTATTCAGTGTTTGTTAATGTTAAATTAATAATTTTTTTAAATTTAAATTCATCTGTTAATGTAAATTTGTAAATGTGTTAAAAAAAAACCAGAATTTTGGTTACAAATTAGGTTTTTACGACCTCTCATGCTAAAGAATTTTTACGAAAAACATCCAAAATTTGCTTAACAATGTGGTGCAAACGTGTCTCGGTAAGCCGAAAATAGGCTCTCAGATAACGTAAAATGCGTCAGCTTCCGAGGCTGGTTTCGCTGGGCCCCTGCTAAAGTAGTTCATATTTCAATAGAAAAAAATGTTCATTTTCTTTGCCACCAGTCGGGGAAACATTGCCCCCCTATCTGAAGTTGGCTGGCGCCACTACTGAGTAAATCTCCTAGCGCCACCTAGTGACACCAATATCGTTAACCTTTACAGCTCCTTTCCAGGTGCACTAGGGCGTACCAAATTTTTACTCAATAATCACGTGGAGTCACGTGGCTTGTTTGTTGCATTTAAAAGTTTTGCTTTGTGCATTCTTTTGCTTTCTGCGAGAGAACTCGATAGGGCTAAACCATGCGCAATGGCTGTTTGCCGTGACGTCACCATGAGTTAGCCAATGACGAACGAGAACAACGGCTGTTTGGCCGTCTGATTGGACTAGCCCAGTCACGTGATATGCACGTCACAGCAAACAGCCATTGCGCGTCGTATAGATGCTGCAACGTTAATTTGGTGGCAACCCACCTTTAATCTTTTAAAAATAAAGTTAAGTTTGAGTCTTCAATCAGCTGAAGTAAAGCGGGAAGCACAAAGGTGTCTGCTAAACGGAAGAGGGCTTCAATCCTGTAAAAGCCTGAGAATGAGAAAACCATTAGCCAACTGTAAGATAAATAAATAAAGTTTTGAAGCATTAGGTACGACACACAAAATGATACAAAAACAGACTGGCGGCTTTTATTTATGGACGGAAACCTCTGGTCCCTTTATTCGAAGATAAAAAATTATAATTTTTAAAACATGGTCATGCCACAAGTGTAGCGTTCACAGCAGAGGGATGTGGTGGGGAGGGGAGGAGGGGGAAGGTTGTTTTGGGTAGTTTAGCAGTTTCGGACGGGAGGGGGTATGTGCCCATTTATTTTTTGAAGGACGGAGAGGCTAGAAGCACCTTCCGTGAAATGGTGAAATTCCTCTCTAATATCCGTGAAAACTGAGCAAACTTTTCAACATTGTGCCTAAAATGTACACAACCCTTTCAGTGATAATAGTCCGCCGTTGACACATTGAGTGAGGACACTGTTACAGTGTTGACAACAACAGCAGTGGATATCAACAGTTGACATTCATCAGAGAAAAGCTTACGGATCAGTGGGGACAATAATGGTGAGTGTTGACAACAGCAGTGGATATCAACAGTTAACTGTCATCAGAGAAAAGATTTACGGAACATTGGAGTCAAAAAAATACAGATGTAAACCTTATATTTATGTTGTCTTTTGGACTTGTATGTCAGACTGCCTGAACGGGGGATCGAACCCACGACCTTTGAAACCAAAGGCCAAGGTCCTACCACTGAGCCATATATACTGACCTGGCCGTGTCAGTACGGCTCATACTGACCCGGCCGTGCCAGTATGGCTCAGCGGTAGACTTAAGCCTTTGGTTTCGAAGGCCGTGTGATTCGATACCCCGCTCAGGCAGTATGACATATGAGTCCAAAAGTCTTTACTCTTGTTGAGCCGTTGGCTCACCGTCCTGTTCGAAATAAATAGAGATAAATCGCTGTAAATAACATTAAGGAAAATTGGAAATTCGCCAACAGCGAAAAATTATACACAAGAAATAACTTAGTTCAGTAAGCCACCTTTATGCACTTACGTTTCGTCAGAGTGCCATGACCCGGATTCGAACCGGCTACCCAGTTCGCCCCCTTGCAGTTCGATGACTTGCATAGCGCCTTAATCGCTATGGCCACGTCCTCCATTGGCATAAAGATAACTCACTGAACCCGTTATTAAGTTCACAACCGTGACCAGGACTCCATTCGACCGAAATCTGATCGGCCATAGGCAATGGAGAGGGAAGACAAAATTATACATTCATAAGGATCAATAAAGGAGAAATAAATAGACATAAATCGCTGTAAATAATATTAAGGAAAATTGAAAATTCGCCAACAGCGAAAATTATACACAAGAAATAACGTAGTTCACTAAGCCACCTTTATGCACTTACGTTTCGTCTGAGTGGCATTACCCGGATTCGAACCAGCTACCCAGTTCGCCCCTAAAATATATTTCCAATTGTCCTGTTCGAACATTGGATTTGTAGAAAATTCATACAAATTGCATGACAGTTTTGGAAGAATTTAATGTAATAGTAATAATAACAACAATTTAACCACACATGATTGAGGTGGTAAGGCTATTGGAAGGGGGTGACCCACTAACACCAACCCTAGATAAAATTAATAGTACTGCGTGTAAGCAGCAATTTTTTCAAGAAAAAATCATTCATTCAATTGGTGACGTGGCAGAGGATTTCTTCCTCCGTCTCCATTCTATACATGTTTGACTTAAGATAGTTTGACAAGCTGTATTAAATTAGGTAACATCAGGTACCTGATAAATACATACAGGTCCATAGGACGCGGGATATCCGCGTTGCAACTCTCACTTCGTATTTCATACCTTTCCACAAGGCCGTCTGCGAGCGAAGTGGCAAGTCTGGCTTTTAGGCTCCAGGCCAGTTCATTCAACATCGTTAGAATTTTACTAGGACAGGGGGCCGTCCCCCCCCATGTATGGCTAGTTTTAAGAATATTCCAAGAAGTAATGACAGCAAAAACGGGGGACAGCAATAGCGGCTGGTTGAAGAAATATATTCTTTTTGAATCCAAGAATAGCAGAGCATTGTTGTGATTTCCCATTTACATGAAAATATGGTGACCTCCTGTTAGCATTCGCCCAAGCTTTCATTAGATTTAGTTAAAGCTAGGGTTAAAGGACATAGGAGGCCAAGATGCCGTTTGCATGAAAATATTGTGACTGGAAAACAAACATGACGTCATCAGAACTGTGCCGCTTTGTTGAAAAGCAAGTTCGAATCATTACTTAAACAGACAATTCCGTTTGACAGACAAACAAACAAACGAAAGAATTATCGAGATTCCCACTGCGACATCAATAGAATTAGGAGTGGGAATCTCGACAATCTGGCGACACACAAACAAACAAACAAACAAACAAATATTATGATCTCACTTATATAGATTTATCAAGGCATCGCTAAAAAAGCGTTAAATTTCTGGCCCGGAGGTGAGAAACGCATTTTCTATCCCAGTCATCCTTTGTTTAAACAAACGATTCGTTCGTCGCTTCAGCGTAATTTCTCCCCTGCGGCTTGCCAGAAGAGTTTGGGGTGACTCAACCCACAGTAGAGGTGATATTTCTTGTACGCATTTATTAGGTAAAAGCATACACAGCGTAATTTTAACGTTAGTTAAGTCTTGAAAGTAATAATACGATCACTCCTTTGCAAATATGCCCCATGGGGTCGCAACCAAGAATAGGAGAACATGGACACTCCAGCATCAGGCCCTATGAGGTCTCCTTTATGGCACTTCTGGTATCATTCAATCCCTTCTTCATATTTGACATTCTTTAGAATGCTCTAGGGAGTTGGAAGGTTTAGAATACTCTTTTCCTATTCTACATATGTGATTCAGTGAAGAATTTTGTCTCTTCTCTTTCTTTTAACTTCAGTAGTTCTGGGAGGAATAAAAATGGACGCATGGTTTCATACACACTATGTATTAGCAAGATTTATAGGGTTGGGGAGAAGAATTTGTAACTCTAAAAATTCCCTATTGAAACGTGGTACATTCATTCCTATTAGTTGTGTCCGAGTTTTCAGAGGGCGCCACGTGTTCCATCTGGTAATTTTTGCTCATTTTTCAGCCCAAATCTAAAGTAAACTAAATTACAACTGAGCTAAACTAAATAACAATTAAATATAAGCTAGTTTCGTTTAGTTTAGTAGAAATTCCTACTTAAAACTCATGGCGCCCTCTACAAACTTAGACGGAACTAATAGGAATGAATCTAAGACGTTTCAGAAGGGGTCTCAGTAAAAATTCTCTTCCCAACCCTTTAAGTTCTTGGTATTAGTTAGCCCCAATTTGCTGAAGAAAAACTTAAGACAATGGTACTGATGGCTAAAATTACCATATAGCAAAGGTAGTAAGTACATTTTATTGTTAGTATTAAAAAACGCTTAAGCGTATAAAATACGGATGTAAGTCTTAAAAAACTTAAAGCCCTAAAAGAACAGATATTAGAAAAAGACATGTAAGCCATCAGCGTCGCAATAATACGTGTAAAAGAATCTCCAGTGACCCAAAAAACAAGCTAGAGCTTCTTTTACACGTATTAGTGCGACGCTGATGGCTTACATGTCTTTTCCTAATATCTGTCCCTTTAGGGCTTTAAGTTTTTAAAGGCTTACATCCGTATTTTATACGCTTAAGCGTTTTTTAATACTAATATCCCTTATTTTTTTTTTCTTGTTTTAGCA
>JAHWFP010223316.1:0-11046 GCA_023313725.1 Lithobius niger | reverse complement strand
ATCATGTCACCCGAAACACCAGCTACGGGCCATCCTCCTCAACGAAATGTGCCGCATCGCCAGCCATTCCTCCACCCAAAGTGTTGCAAATAAGCACTTGCAACTCGCGAAATCAAGGTTCCTGCTTCTGGGTTACCCTGCATACATGGTCAACTCGGCAATCAAGAAGGCTCAGCATGGGAAGAAGGGCCGCAAAGATAGAAAGGAAGACACACCCTGTGCTGTTGTAATGCCAGGAAGGACTGAGACAGTCTATCAAACCCTAAAAAAGCGGGACATTAAGTGCTTCCTGAAGCACCCGCCCAACCTCAAAAAGCTGCTTAAAGGGAAGCACCCGGAACCTACCCACCCTCCCCCACACTCCCCATCTCCTCCTCCTCCCCCCACCCCAAACCTATCCCACCCCCCTCATCCCATCGCTATTCAACCCGCAACAAGGATAGACGTCCAGTTCCCACTCCCCCCCTCCTCCCTCCAAAAAACCAGCAAAATACAAAGCATGTGCTACAACAGCCACCCGCAGACCCAAGGTGCTTCAGCCAAAAGAATGTTGTGTACTGCGTGCCATGCAAGGACTGCACATCGATCTACATTGGAAACACACACCGAAAACTCCAAACGAGAATACATGAACACCAAGAAAAAGTACGGACATTAGACCCACTCAATGGAATTCCCGTGCACCAACGAAAAGAAAATCACCAGATAGCGTGGGAACTCTCTTCTGTCCTGCTGAAGTCCAATACTCCGAATGACGCCCACCTTCGTGGGTTAGAATCTCTTGCCATCCAACATTTTCGGAAGCAGGGTGCAGCACTCATGAACATTGCTCATCAATCCTATCCCAACATCGACCGACTAGTAAGACCAGAGCTCGCCAAAAATCTCAGCAGGCAATGGAAATCAGCGTTTGAGCGTGCGATAAAGATCAGTGGTCCAACGAAAAATGCGGCAAATTCAAATTCTGATTCACATTCTGACACTGCCTGAAGCAATGTGAACCTCGTTTTGTACTTCATTTTTTGCCAGGACTTCTGAAGAAGGTGGACGCTGCGTAATTCCACCGAAAATTCAAGTGGACCGAGTTTGTGATTGTTCATTTTTTAGTGGTGAAGTGTAAACTTTGAAATGCAATGTCGTACTCACGCCACAGTAAACACCGCTTACCGCTATTTTTCCAATAAGTATCTCTTTTCTAGTTGGAGACAAGGAGGGTTTTGGTCTTATTCCACGCAATATTGTGTTGTGTCTCAAGGGTGTGTGTGCGTACAATGCTGTTAGTCGCAACTTGTCTCAGACATGTGTTGGCTAACCTGTTGGTGTATTCTTTTCTTGTCTCTCCGATGTACACAGCTGTACAATGGCTACATTTCATTCGATATACTGCTTCTGGTGTGTTTTTCACTCCTTCCAACTCATCTTCCATTTCTTTCTTTTCTCTTCAATATAAATCCTTTTCTTCGGTTCCGTTCGTCCAATTTTCTAGCACTAAGGTTTTCAGATTCTTTCCATTCTTCACTATTCTTATGCAGACTCCGGATTCGCTCGCTGACACCATCAAGGTAGGTGACAACTACTCATCTTTCTTCTCTTCTGCCTTCACCCATCTTCTGTTCAGACATTTCTTTTTCTTCCTGTTTTCGTATCCCTACCGTATTGCTTTCTGTATCAGTTAGTTCAGTAATTCAGGAGGGTAACCTAGCCCAGTAAATCTTCGTTTCGTACAATATTAGTACGTTTGAGTACTTTTATAAGTACGATATAAGTATGTTTGAGCTTGCCATGCTGCTGCTGCAGGCTACTCTATGGCGATCCATTCTTGCCTCCAGTAACACCCATGTTGCTGCTGCCAGAGGTGGCGTGGACTGTTGGGTTATGGCCTGGGAAGAGCAGTGACCAAAGGCTTGATGTGCATTGGCAGGTGGTGTGAGATCCGTACAGTCCAGGACATAAAATTCCTGAGATTGCGTGCCCACGATCACAACCTGGGCATGGCAGTTCTCCAGGATGCTGACGATGTGGCTTCCCTGCCGACCTTTGTATACATGTTACCTGCATCATACATTTATTTTTGTCGGGTTTTTCATTGTTTTTCTTCTAACTCTCCCTATTGTACCTTGTGTACGGTCAAAGCAAAATAAATAAGTATTCTTCAGCAACTTCCCTTCTGTTAGAATGTTCATCCACCCTGACGAACTCATTCAATGCACAATTTTTTAACTGGATCTTGCGGTGTTGTGAGTCCTGGGATAAATGTCTTCCTGTAGTAGTTAGTATGGCATAGGGACTAAAAGCCACTCCCCCCCCCCCCCCTCCTTCACATCTTTAAATCTTGTATCCAAAAGGGGTTTTATACCATTCTGTTCTTCTTCGCGGGTAAAGTCCAGGTCACCGTGCCATGCTCTCAGCTTTGCTAGGACTTGCTCCACCTCTGTTTTCCTTATTATCGCCAAAATATTAGCCACAGATCTCGTAGCACTAATTCTGGGAAGAATAAAAGCTATTCAGGTGCTGGAGCACTATATCTGCCAGACTAGTGCAACGACGGTTTCCACAGCTTCCTCCTACTCCTTAAGCTAGGGCCTTAGTGGGCCTCTTTACCATGATGCTATGGCTTCATGCTATGTATTCTGTATACTCTGTATCTTTATTGATGTATTCCAGTAATGCTATGTACTTTGATGTATGGTCCAGTCCCTGGAGATCAGTGGTCTGGATGGCTCTGGCCGTGCCTGCCCCTAGGGGTAGCTGCTAGCAGAGATGGCTCATGGGATATCAGGATATAGTACAGGATGTACCTTGCACCACCAGTGGCAGGTACTGGCTGCAGCTCTAGGTACTTAAGGCCTTGCAGCCCCTTGCAGACTCATTCTGGGAGCTAGTCCCTAACCAGCTAAGAACTCTTACTGAAGTGTGCCACTCTGCTAGTAGCCCTGATCAGAGCATCCTTGAACCATTGGACAACATCCCCTGAGGACAGACCTGGAATAAACCCTGAATTTACCATCCTTCTGGCGTTCTTCCTTGTACCGGGCATAGCGGGGTTGCACAAGTGGTGCATTGGCCGTCCATTTTTCATCTAGGAAAGGACTCAATTTTCACCAAGAAACCTTTTTGGAATGCTGGCAGCCATCTTGGGTGTTCCATTTTCATCTGGGACCCCAGCCTTCAGTGAGTAATCAAGAGACAACCTTAGTAGTTGTGAGTATTGTGAACTGTGTTGAGATAGCAATAACTTTTTATATTGCAGTGGAGATTAGTTTGGATCAGTCAGTGCTTTTTATTTTATTGGAAGATATTGTGTGGGCCAATGTAAGCTAGTGCCTTTTGACTTTTACCATTGCTGAGACTTTATCCTGATTACATTTGATTTGTGTAGGCTACTTAATTTTTTGCCTTGAAGTGACTTTCCATAGCCTATAGCCTATAGGCCTAAGACTTTCAGTATTGTGTGATTTTATGCCAAGGTCCATTAGATCCAAGTCAGATTTAGACCCTGAATCTTGGAGTTTAAGTTGTGACCCTAATAAAATAGGAAAAGGACTAGAAGGGAACAAGCAGCTAGAATGACTACCCCTATTATTCCACAAGTTGTGCAATCACCATTAGGGGTTACCCCATCAAGATTAGCAGCTCAGTTTCCTCCAGCTAGCCCTAATGTTCAAGTGACACCTAATTTGAGTCTAGGTTCTACACCAGCAAGTTCTACATCAGCAAGCATGCATGGCTCTGAACCCCTTTCTGAGTACTTGAAACGACCCCTACCTCCGGTATAGCTACTTCGATTTGTGCACAAGAATTTTTTTTTTAATTTATATTTTACCTCTCTCCTAATTCGGAAGGGTGTTGAAGGCCCCATATTTTAAAGATAATATAATGCCCTTCCGTTTTTCGTCCACTTTTGGTGTGGTAAACCGGTTATTTTTTTTATTTATATATATTATTTTATTACAAAAGAACATTGGAGTTCCTGCGCCTTACGGGCTTTTTAATTCTGAATTGTTTATTTTTAGGTGATGACAATTCCCAGTTGAGGATGCTTTTGTTCTTAGTACTTACCATAACCATACCTTGTTTTATATAACGATGCTTTTTAACCGTCTCATTTGTTCAGCTGCCTTTTATTTTTTACTTGGCCAATCCTACACCTCCGGTGTCCAACTCGATTGGCGATGCCATCGGGGGCCTTAGAGCCCCTGGCAGGTCTAACCTTGGTGGTAAGGCATTCGTGTCCCCATACCTCATCCCCCTGACCTTCCCACGGCCAAATCTATATCTTTATATGATATTGTCTTCTGTTTTTAAATTGGGCTGGCTGTTAGTGATCCTAGGATCCTTGCCTGACCTGTTGCTATTGTAACAAACTTTATTATTATTATAAATGTTAGTGTGTCAAGCCCTACATTGACTTTACCAAATGTTGGTCAATTATTTTCACCAGTTGCAAGTAATACTAGTGTTATAGGAGGTGTTTCATTTGTACTAGGCGTTCCTTCAAATGTGAATTTGCCTTTTCCACCTCCTTTTCCTTCTGCTTGTGCAGCTTCAGTAACAACTACTGCTAATTTGCAGCAACAGCAGCTAATGCCAGTAACCCTAACTTGGACTGACCCCTCTGGACAGGTTCAAACATGTTCTATTTTACCAAATGACCCTGTGTTCCAAATGCTTGGCAAGCCTTCAGTAACTGTATCTTCAATGCCAAATTATTCATGTGCCAAATTATTTTAACCAGCCTTTTTCAGCTAATAATTGTACTAACACTACCATCTTGGATTTGAGTGCTAAACCGGATTCAGTAGTTAATTTTTTATGGGGAGGCACAAATCCTGTTAGTTGGCCAGCTTCAGGTGCTGTGCCTAAGCCGCCATTAACTTCAACAACTAATGTTTTCAGTTCACCTGTTATGACACCTAGCAGTAATCTAGTTGATGGTAGTTCTAATGTTGTTAGCTGTTCATCACAGAATAATTTCCAAAGAGCTGTTGAAATGTCAATACCTTTGCCTAAAATGGAAGGTTTGAAAATTGGAGAATTTAATGGGTTGAATGACAAAATTTTCCCCTCAGCTTTTATCACAAAATTGGAAAGAATTTTAAAGGTTAGGAAGGTTGATGAAAAATTATTTATCCACCAAACTGTTCCATCATGGTTAACAGGGGATGCTGTTAACTGGTTTTTGGCAAATGAACCTTTTTCTAGTTGGGAGAATTTTAAAACCTTGTTTTTGGCTAAGTTTGAAGTACAGTCACATGGGTATAACCTAATTGCTAAGGTTAGAACTATGAGAATGCAAGAAAATGAAAGTTTCATTAAGCATTTTAATAAATGTACAGATATTTTACAAAACACAGGTGCTAGAATCAGTGATTTTGATCAAATTGAGGCTATTTTGGAAACACTGAATTCGACTTTTCACATGCCTATGATGTCAAGAAAATTCACTTCTTTGATAGATTTTAAAATGCAAGGTCTTTTCTTGGAAAGTATGATTCAAAGGAGACAGGCTAATCCATTCCAAACTGGAATTTCAAATGTTGGTAACACTTGAAATGGTAGAAATCTTGGTATAAGTAATGGAAATAACAGCACTAGTTTCTTGCCAAAATACGATGCAAAGTACACTTGTAACATTTGTAATACGGTCGGGTGGACTTCTAAATTCTGCCCTAATAGGTCAAATCACCAACAAAATCGGGTTGCAGTTAGGAAAAACAGCAGCAATAACAGTAATTCAAATTGTAGCAATGACCGTGGAATGGACAAACTTTTTTTTTAGCAGCCGTGGTCGTGGTAGTCGTGCACAGGGAATTTGGTGCTCAAAGTGTAAAAATTTGTCGCACGAAACACAAAATTGTCGTGTAAATCCCGCTATTGGTCGTCCTCCAAATAGAAGCACTGTTGTACAACTTCATGAAATTGAGTTGAATTCTGATACACAGGAATTCGTGCCAAAAAACCCGAAAGCCATCCAGTTTTAGTCGGTGAAGCTGGAAATGGCGTGTCTTCTTTTCAAACCGACCAATTCCTAACCGAAATTGTTTAGGCAATCTTGTTGAGCTTACACTAGCACCATGTGCATATTTTTCGCTTAAATTCGGTAAGGAATATGCGGACGCCATACTCGATAGTGGAAGTACAATGTCCTACGTTAATATTTTTCTAAAAGATGATTTGTTAAAAATGGGTTGTGAATTTACGCAACGTCCTTATCGGGTTAGAGTTGCCGACACTCGTTTCGTTGAGTGTCCGGGTTTCGTTTTGGCTACGTTTCAGATTGTGCAACGAACTTTAACTTTTCCACTGATCTTGATGGAAAACACAATCCAGCCGGTAATCCTTGGCGTAGATTTTCAGCAGTCAACGGGTTTATAGCCAAATTTCGCGTCGAACACTTGGTTTTGGCAGGATAAACCTTCAAAAATCTACAAACTGAATCAGGAGCCGGGTATAAACGAAGTCCATCAGTCCCAGGCAACTGCTACACCCATAGAACCAGATGAGTTTTGTGCTACAGAGCAAGACATTCATAATAAAGTAAATGAGAGTGACGTTTTGACGGATGACGAAAAAGAACCGTTGTTCAAGGTATTAATGAAATATAGATTTTTGTTCAGTTCGAGAATTGGTTTGATAAGCCCAGTTATGGACAATGACGTTGGCGATCACCCGCCAATCGCGTTAAAGCCCTATCCAGTTTCGAAGTTTAAAGAGTTGCAATTACGTCAGCATGTAGATCGGATGCTGGAGCTTGGGGTTATCGTCCCCAGCACGAGTGCATGGTGTTTTCCGGCGTTTATCATTCCCAAGAAGAATAACACCACGCGTTTTGTAATCGCATACAATAAATTGAACGAAATAAGCAAGATGCAAAACTTTCCAACCCCTGGAATTGATGATATGGTGCAGAGGTGCCCTAAGAGCAAGTACCTAACTCTTTTTGATCTAACCGAGGCATACTGGCAAGTGGGGGTGACGAAACGAGCAGGTGAGGTGTCATCTTTTTGCACCCCGTTCGGAAATTTTACACCGCTCAAAATTATGTTTGGTGTCAAGCAAGCACCAGCATTCTTCTGTGCCTCAGTTTCACGAATGCTCGCCCCTCTACATTATCTGAACGTACAGAGCTATTTTGATGATATCTCGATTATATCTCAAGAATTCCGATTGCACTTGATGGCGATCGAAGACACCCTAATGAATTTGGGTCGTGAAGGATTTAAAATAAACATAAAAAAGACAGACTTTTATAAGAAAGAAATAACCCTGCTAGGTTATAAGGTTACGAGTGAGGGGGTTTTACCGAATCCTAGTAAGAAGGAGATACTGGAGAATTGGCCACGCCCCAAAAGCATTAATGAGCTTCGAAAATTTCTCGGTTTGGCGGGTTTTTTCCGTAGATTTGTGATGTCATATTCGGCAATTGCAGCGCCTCTATTTGCGGTGCTAAAAGGTAAAACTCCGAAATTTGTCTGGGAGGCGAAGCCGGAACAAGCTTACCAGAAAATCAAGAAAATGTTGGTAGACGCTCCCTTGTTAGCAGCGCCTGATTACAATCAGCATTGGATTATTATGGCAGACGCATCCTTCTCTGGGGCTGGAGCGATTTTATATCAGGTCGATCCACTCACTAAGGAGAAGAAAACCATAGATATAATCTCTAGACGTTTGACAGTTGCTGAGCAGAGATTTTTCTAATAGTGAAAAGGAATTAATTAATTAATTATTTGGGCAGTACGTAAGTGGCGTAGATACATAGAAGGGGGTGTGATAACAATTTCCAGCGACCATAGGGCTCTTTTGGTTTTATCCAAGGTAAGCTCACCGATAGGACGCTTAGCGAAGTGGCTTGTGGAGTTATCTCGGTTGGATGCTAAGATCTGCTTCGTCCCAGGTGCACAGAATCGTATCGCGGATGTATTGTCTAGACGATACGAATCTGAGAGAGACTTTACTCCTATCACTAATCCAATCTTGATACCGGCTATGGATGAACGAACGGGTCAGAATTGTTATGTATTTAACAACGATTGTTTGTGTAATCAGATCGATGTTGAGCAAATTACGCTTGATCAGATTAGAGCAGCAACGTTAAAAGACAAATACACGTTAGCATTAAAGTTAGCTTTGGAAGGAAATAAGGTATGATTCGCCTTCAGTCCATAGGTTTGTGTTGAAATACCAGCCAAAGTCAATTGTGAGTGACGGAATAATTTATGTGGATGTAAATAAAGATGTGGAAAACCAGTTGAGGATGTGGCCATAGCGACTAAGGCGCTATGCAAGTGATCTGGGGGCGAACTGGGTAGCCGGTTCGAATCCGGGTCATGCCACTCCAACGAAACGTAAGTGCATAAAGGTGGCTTACTGAACTACGTTATTTCTAGTGTATGTTTTTCGCTGTTGGCTTGTTTCCGATTTTCCTTAGTATTATTTCCAGCGATTTGTATCTATTTATTAATAAAGATGTGGATACCCCAAATTTGAAAATTCTGGTGCCCCGTTCACTGCTAAAGAAAATCATTCAGCTAGTACACGATACGTTTACAGGTCCTCATATGGGTGTTTACAAGACGATAAAACGCATATTTTATTTGTACACATGGTTGAGAGCTTCAAAGTTGATTTCAAATTATGTAAGGACGTGTAAAGTTTGTCGGGTCCATAAGGTGCAACAGACTCGAAAGAAGGCTAAAACGATGATAGTAACGGAAAAGGAAGCATGGCAGAGTATTGTTTTTGATCTGAAAGGCCCACTGGTACGGAGTACAAACGGTTTTACGTACATCCTAGTGGTGCTTGATAAGTGGTGCTTGATAAGTGCTTGATGGGTTGAGTTAATTCCCCTAAGAAATGCTGAAGCTAAAACTATAGCAAAGGCACTCATTGAAGAAGTGTTTTCACGGCATGGCGTGCCAGCGGAAATTTTTTCCGACAGCTCCAATAATTTGAGAGGACAAATAATGAGGAATTTATGCTTGCAATTGCGTATCAAGGCAAGGTTTCTGTCAGTCTATTCACCTAAGTCCAGCCTAGCTGTTTGATGAATGAAAGAATTAACAAAAACGCTAGCAATTTACGTGCAAAACGAGAAATCGGGTCATAGGAATTGGGATTTGCGTTTGAAACAGCTACAATTAGCATTAAATTCAGCAACTGATTCGGTGACGGGCTTCACCCCAAGTATGTTAGCAACGGAAAGGGAATTACGAATGCCCGAAGCCCCTATCGGTAAAGTACAAACGGACGATGTTAATTACCCATTGCACATTTTAAACTTAACGTCACGCATGCGTGTGATAGTTAGGAGACCTGTACGCAAACGTCAAGCAGCTAAGTTACACCGTGCTGCAATGGCAGATAAAAATAAAACTGGTAAAGAATTTGAAGTCGGAACTAAAGTTTACGTACGAAATCACCCTAAACGTGACAAATCCTGCTATTTTATGAAGAAAATGGCACCGATTTACATCGGAAATTACTAGAAAGTTTAGTCCTGTAGCTTATCAGCTTAAAGATCTTAATACGAGTATTATTTCTCGCTATGTGTATCACATAGATAATTTACGTGAGCAGATTGAAGGTGAGCGTTACCCAGTTAGTGAAGCAGATTCCGAAGAATTTTAAACTTAAATCTAAAAGTAGTTACTGTGTTTCTTCTGGGTCTTCTTTCGGCCAGCAGTAGCTAGATCTAAAAGAATTTCGCATGCAAATCATGGTGTTGCTGGTAGACTGAAAGAAATAGCATTTGAATGCAAATAATCTGGTGACACTCGGGGGTTAACGCTAATGTTAATTACTTAAGAAAAACCATGCGAATGCTTAAGTGGTAAGTTGAAGTAGTAGCATAATTTAGTAATGAATTTGTTGGAGTAACCGGATTTTCACCAGAGAATTTACTCTTTTTTTTTTTAACGAATGTGTTGAACTAACCTAACACGTCAATCTACCCTACATTGAGAATTAACCTAATAACAGACAGGAAATGAGACGGAGGTTGCCACAATAGAGTTTCTTATTTAATTAATGATTTGTATGGATTAGAAAACTTGATTAATAATCGATGGAGAACGTGGTGAGACAATTTTTCTTTTTTTTTTAACAGCAATTAAAAGCTTAATTTCGAGTCAAGCTTAGCTGATTGTTACCACGTTAGTCACATTTGACACGCGTTGTTACCGATATTTGACAACCGATTTTGACGATTAAGATTTTGAAATAAAATCTTTCTTAGCTAATGATAATGGTAGCCGATGGTTAATGGTTACAATTTTTCAAGTGAATTTTCGTGCATCAGGCACTTAGTTTTTTTCTCTTGACTGTTTTTGCACTGATTGATTGTGATTGTATTTTGAATATTGAAAAATCGTTTTTGCTTCTGCATAATTTTTGTAAAATATTCAAGTAATTAAGTTTGTGTAGCGGGTTTTAACGGGAATAATATCTGAATTTTGACGCTCAAAGATTTCCCAGACCTTACAAAACGTTACTATAACCGGTAAGTAATGTCACCCTGCTGGAACAGTCAAACGATTAAATTATTAGCAGATAAAAAGCTTAAACGTCCCCATAGCATCCTTAATGTTAATTTGTTGTTAATGCGCGCCTTGTTGGTATTATTTTTGAATAATTTCTGAGAATCTTGATTATTGTATGACTAAATAGCTTAGCTTAATGAATATTTTTCTCTTACCTTAACGAAGCGAGGGCGCTTCTTTTCGGAGGCGGGATCTCTGCAACGACGGTTTCCACAGGTTCCTCCTACTCCTTAAGCTAGGGCCTTAGTGGGCCTCTTTACCTTGATGCTATGGCTTCATGCTATGTATTCTGTATACTCTGTATCTTTATTGATGTATTCCAGTAATGCTATGTACTTTGATGTATGGTCCAGTCCCTGGAGATCAGTGGTCTGGATGGCTCTGGCCTTGCCTACCCCTAGGGGTAGCTGCTAGCAGAGATGGCTCATGGGATACCAGGATATAGTACAGGATGTACCTTTCACCACCAGTGGCAGGTACTGGCTGCAGCTCTAGGTACTTAAGGCCT
>JAHWFP010223311.1:0-12711 GCA_023313725.1 Lithobius niger | reverse complement strand
AACTGTTTACCCCAAACCTGGGGGGGGGGGGGGGGCTGTAACTAAAGACTGGTGCATTTCCGGACCCATGTTTATAGGACTTTTTCTTCTTATCTTTGATCACACAGCGGACCCTCAAAATATTTGACACCAATTTCCGAACACCCTGTATATATGATTGAAGTCCTCTCTCCAGCAAAACTAAAACTATTAATTTCTCCGTTTCTATTCAATATATTTCGACCAAACTTGGCCAGATAGTAAATAGCAACTTTTCCCAACTTTACACCAACTTTTATGCAATTCCGTGCAAGAGTAAACGTAGGAAGCCACACGTAAATTTGAAAACTGTTCACTTCTTGTTGTTGTTGTTCTTGTTCTTCTTGGCTGACACGGTTTCAGAAAAAAAAACTACTGCACCTACTTAAAATTTGAAACATGATCTGAGCCAGAAATTTCCCTGGGCTTCAACCTTATAGGCACCGCTGTTTCAATTGGTCGATCCATTCCGGAGTTAGGGGACCCTAAACGATCATTTTGATTGTTTTACCTTGTTTTAACCATTGTATTTAGGGAACAATTCCACTCAGCTAACTCCAGATCCATTCTTCGTGCATGCAACAATCGACTGCATGCATAAACCTTTATAGCGCGACACCATAGCCGTAAAAAAGGTACACGGATTACAAACAAAAACGTCAAGTGTGCCATAAAAAAGGGGGTTATATGATTGAAGTTTCATTTTACTTGTTAAAATGTATACGGATAAAAATTGGTGGTTTTTAATTGAAATAATCAAATGTTCAATTCAGAAAATTGCATATGTTTAAGTGCTGTTGTGCTTTACCAATCATTTACGTTACGTAAAGCACAACAGCACTTAAACAGATCCAATTTTCTGAATTGTACATTTGATTATTTCAATTAAAAATCACCAATTTTTATCCGTATACATTTTAACAAGTTAAATGAAACTTCAATCATATAACCCCTTTTTTACGGCATGGACAAAGTATTGAATTCACTGATTTTGTCCATGGTTTCGGTGCATGTGCATGTTTGTTTGCAGCATTATTGTTTCACCATTGCTTCAGCATTGTTTCATTCCTTAATTTTTTTTTCTTGATCTTTCTTAGGGGTAAGGTATTGTTGTTTTTAGCATTGTTAAAGCATTGTTTGCTGCGCGCTGGCGAAAAGGTGGCAACCACCGTTTTATGGGTTAAGATGTTATCAGCTGTAAGCTTGTTACAGTTAAAAGACACAGTCTGCTAGTGAGCCGCCTTTTTACAATTTACAATGAAAATTAAGCTCTGACAACAATAAACTCATCTACGTGGCAGCGACACACTACCGTGTGTTATAGGTGCTGTACGAACAGTTGAAGGGGTTGGAAGGAAGAAGTGCAAGAGAATTTTGACTCACACATTGTCTTTACTTTACAGGTGAGTGCCTTACACTCGCTGAGTGCCCTTATAGTATCCTGCTGTCCTGGTGGCACCATATCTAAACTGTATGTTTTCCTGAGTGATGGCGATGTTTCGCTTAGGTAAGTTATTTTATCAGCCAAAATCCGGCGAGGTTTTGGAAAGGCAATGTTGGTTCTAGTTTTAGTTTTATTACGTTTGGGTGATTGCTCTCTGTTCACCTAACAGTTGACAGTTGGTAACCTAAAATATTGCCATGCCTTGCTGTATTCTTGTAATTCTTCTTTGTATCGTGTTCTAGAACGTCCGGTGCTGGCCTACTCCCAACACACTTACACAATTGTTTTAGCATCCGTATGCTGTCCCACTAGACTCGTTGTTAGTGATTTTTTGTCCTTGCGTGTCCTATTGCTCCTGCAAAGAATTCGTATTTACTTATTTATTATTATTAACTAGCTGTACCCCCGGAGTAACATACGCCGATCTAGCTGGTTTCCGCATACCTGAGCGAAATACTGTAGTGGGCAGTATGGAATGAAAAGGGTTCCGACTGCCACCTGCTTCCTCCTCCGAACTCCCCTGCGGCCTACCCAGTAGTATGGTCTAATTTTCCCCCATGCTCCTCCCCCCCGTAACCCCTTTCCCGTCCCCACCGCCTCCCCCGTCCCCGACCCGGATTCCCCTATTGAGTGGTCTGCTCCCCCTCCATTTTAACCCATGCTGATTTGTTTTGTTATGGAAGTAAATGTCTTTTTTTTCAATGGAGTTCGCTCAATTGCCGGTTTCTCCGTTCTGATACCAAGCGCAATAAACCCAACAACGGTCGTGCATGCAGTGATTGTTACTGAACCAACTTTGAAACTTCAAGCGAGGAAAAATAATTCGGTAGTGGTACATCCTCAAAGAAAAGCAGCCAATCAAACAAAACAAAATCGTAATTTGATTTAGCCCAAGGATAAATTTTGCAGAGGTAGTCAGTGTGGCTGTTCAGTGTTCATCGAGGCTGAGTGCTTGACTGGAAATGGGACCCAGCAAAGTACCAACTAGGATGGTGTGAATGACCAGGTTACCTCAGTAGCTAGTTAATCTATTCTGGCATATTCTGAACATTATCTTGGCCCCCTATGATGATCAGAGGCACGAAGAGCTTGCAAGAACATCTTAAGACCAGATTTGACGGGAGCAATTCCCCAAAAAGGCCACACGTGCTTTTTGCAGTTTAAGTGAATATCTGATAGCAAATAACCACCTGGAGAGACACATTTACTACAACCTGTGTTCCTTGGAGTCAGCCCAAGCCTGTAACATATAATCTCCTCTACTTTGCGGCAACACATTAGCGTGCATCTAGAATAACCAACAAACTTATTGCATTGCCAAAATCTAGTTCTTTAAAAAAAAATTATTATTTTTTCTACTATATTGAACGATCTTTATCACGATCTTTATTTTGTTTTCTACTCTACTTGGAGTTAGAGGCAGCCAGTCTCTCAGTGAGCCAATTCAATTTAATTCAAATTATTAAGGTGAATTCTAAAAATGTATTGGGGGGGGGGGGGAGGGGGTGGTGGTGTTGGAAGTCCACGTGGAACTGGACAAAGCATTGATAAGAATTGGATAGTGAATCTCATCTACTTCCTGAGTGCTCTCCATACTGTAGCCATTTCTCTAAATTTCAACAACAGATTGCACTGTAATAAACAACTCTTATTTTGGTTTGATCAGCCAACAACAAACTAATGTGCGAAAGCTGCACTTGTCTGCACAGGGCAGCAAACTCACCACCTACTGTTGCCACACTAACCTGATCTTCCAGCAAGCCTCCTACGTCACCAACCCACGTCACTTGCAACGGACGCAGTGAATAGCCACTCATTAATAACTTAGGCCTATCATACGCTGCCTGAATATCTAGGAAATACCCAAGACTACACAATCATTCACCCATGCGTCACGGATACCAATTCTAACAACAAGATTGTGTCTTGGGCTCCACATCCCTAATGAAAAACAGTTATGCCAGATGAATCACTTTGGAGGATTCCATTCACCAGGTCAGTCTGCTTGCAACCAACCGCTCATAAAGTTTACCAATATATGAGAGTAGGGCAATGTCTCTGGCTGATCAAGAGAATTATTCTTACAAACTCTCCCATATGTCAGTAAATAACTCAAGTAGCTTACCACATCTTTCAAACCTCATGTTTCAAGAAGTTTCATACAACCCATCCATTCTGACAGCCTAGGGACAAGATACCTGATGGATCGTACGACTACCTTATATGCCAGAGGCCCCGAGTAGATACTGACCTCAGCCACCCTTTGCATTATGGGGCAGAAAAGGGCCCTGTGATGCCTCGTGCTCATGCTGATTGTGGCCTGTAAAAGATCCTACGAATTTCCTTGCAAAATTGCCCTTCTCACATCTTGCGCTAGGGCTTAGGCTAGGAGTATGTCAGCACTCCAAAGCCATGTAAAACACTCCCACTCAAAGAGCAAATCAATCAGTTTCAATCTTGCGAGTACTGGGTACGGGACAAACATTAAGTCTACTTCCAGAAGAATACGCACTGGCCAAACTACAATTGAAATCTTCATTAAGCTTTTTTACCTCATAGTAGTTCACTCCCATCTTCATTGAAGACGCAAGAAACACTTTTCCTTAGACCAGTACCCTGGATTCATCAACAAAACTCCCAAACCTTTGTCAACAATATTCCAAGTGAGACCATAAAACACAAACGTGCGCCAAAAGAACGTTTACCATGACAAACACCTTTGTGCCTAATCTGTTACACCGACGAAGAACTACCAACAATGAATGCAAGGGACGCACTGTAACCACGGGTAGGAAGCGCGCTATCATGAACCACCAAACAACATTTTTTGATACACCTGGCTAGGGGCTTCATCTTGCCTAATTTAAACTGCCTCACTTCCAACTTCCCAATAACTTGTGACATCCCAGTGAAACTTATTGGTGCTTACTACAATTTTGGTTTGGGAAGGGGGGGATACAGTAAGCTACAGACTAGTAGTACCACAGTTAAAATGGGTGCAGAGGGCGCGGAAGGGGTCTTGGATCAATCACAGCATGAGTGATACGTTTCACACGTGTTTGTTATCTAAAATTCTTCACAGTATATATTTTATCGTACGTAATCCATGAAAGAAATTACGATCACTCTTTCGACAACTGATCGCACGGGATCGCAACGATAGAACAAGAGACGGAACATGACGGTAGTATTAGGTAGACACTATGGTGTCGGGCCTTTTGAGTCTTCCTTTATGCTACTCCTGCTGATATATTTGGTGAATGAATTATTTTAAATCGTATCTAGGATGGCTGTTTGCTAATCAAGGTTGTATGCCATTTAGTGTTAGGCTTTATTTTGCGTGTATTTCATTCGTATTCTTTTTGATGTTAGCTAAGATTAAAAAAATGTAATGAATAAACAAATAAATAATGCTTCCTTTCAGCGTTGTTTTGACAACAGTTTCTACAACACTGGCAATTGGCATGACTCCATTGAATCTCTGGATTTATTCTCGCCACTGGCAAATGACTGACATTCAAGTCCCTTACAGTAAAATTGCTGTTACTTTAGCCTGGATTTTAGTTCCTCTCGCAGTTGGAATGGCCTTAAAAGTTCGTTTGCCAAAATTTGCACCATTATTTGCCAAGGTATGTTCTTTCCGTTGCGACACTGATGTTAGTGCCAAAACCTGTGGTTTGGTTCTAAATTTATTTAATAAAAAATAATGTATTAATGCAAAAACTGGTAAATCGTAGAAAGCAAGATATAAGGCGCCATACAAAAAACTTTAAAATCAGCGAAACAAGAATAAAGCACAAGTCGTAATTGTTATTACTAGCTGATCTCGGCGTAACATAACGCCAGTCTGGCAGGAAGTCCTGTTATCACACTGCACTAGGAAGCCATGTTGTCACATTATTTTTTCTGGTTGCCATGGATTTATTTATTTATGTATTTATTTATTTGGATTTATGTATTCATTTATTTTGAAGCCATAACCACAGTGGGTTTTCCACTCCAGAAACAAAATAAAATAACAACTGTTAACAACTAACATCACGATTCAACTAACTACTTGGCAAAACGCCCCGACTGTTGACAAAAGTCAACCACGTCACGCAGTTCAAGGCAGCTCTCAGTACCGTAGCTGAGAATTCTGGGGCCCCCACGCGAGAAAAAATCCGGGGTCCCCTGTTATTGCTGGGTGAATTCAGAAATTTTAGGTGCGGTATTGGTACCACACATTTGTTGTAGGCACATTACTACCTTTTTTCACGAATTATACAACGAAAATTTTAAAATTTTTGCCGAGTATTTCAATTTTGTTTATTTCTTTGGGAGAGGCTACAGTAAAGGTAAAGTTTTGCTTGGCCTTGTATTACTTTAAATTCTAGGTCCCCCCCCCTTCCACACACACACATACATTTTAAATCAAAGGACTAATGCATACATTGTAAATTTGAATTGCAAATTGTATGAAATGCAAAAAAAAAAACAAGCACTCCGCAACTACACAGTTTAGTTAAACGACCATCCATGTGTAGTGTTTAGACAGAAATTAAGAACCTCCGTTAGTTAGAAGTCGTCCAATACGATTGGCTCAAAGTTGTTAATCATTGTTCAACGCAAACAATAATTGCCTTATTTTCTTTTCTTTTATTCTTCATGTTGCTAGTTATGGTTCTTGGTAACCATATTGTTATTTTTTTATTTTAGTTTTGCTGGCCAGCTCATCTGCCATAACGCTGCGATGACTGGTTAGAGGAACCAGCTGGCGCTGCGTGCAGTGAGCTTGGTTAACCGGCATAATGAAAGAGAACCAACAGCTTCGTTTTGTAGGGAAGAGAATGGGTTCGGCCATTTTGTTTTTAATGTTTACTGCTAAAACAACTACTGGCAAATGAATGACTAGATGTAGGTTTTGAGTGGGTCAGGCAAGTTGTCTGTTTGGTTCGGTCGAACAGCTTGTGCGTCTAACCGTTTGGATAATGGAAATTAAAAACTGAAATAGTTTTCTTGTGTAAGCTCGGAAATATGGGGCCCCCATTTGAGCGGGGGCTGCGGGGGCTACACCTCCAGCTCTGGCAGCTCCCCTATCCGTAAGGGACTAATACCCAGCAAGTGTTCACACAGCACATGCACCAAACGATCACGACAAGGTGATGAAATCGGGGGACATTATAATAGATCATGAGAGACGGCTTTTTCTATCAAATTTGTGACACCAGTATTGTGCAAATAGGTACGTGTAACAGCGACGTGCTGGTCCACGACCATTTATATAGCGGCTGTAGAGGCTACCGAATTAATCTTGCCTGTTCGCAACCTACACAGGACGACTGAAGACACTCTTGAAAGCAGGTCCATCTCCGTAACATGTATTACATACAATACTGACAAAAGAAACCAAATTTTCCAGAACCGCAGTAGCCTTAGCGTAAGCCTAGTGTGAGCCTCAGCATAATAAGCCTCAGCGTTAAACTGTATGTTAAACGATAATTTTGAATACCTTTTCCCAGAATTGACATACACCAACGAAATTCAGTATTTGGGGTCCTATCTGTTTGGGAATTTGACTGTTTCACTGCATTAAAAATTTTAACGAAAACATTCTAACCATTTGGCCTCCAAACGATGGCCGTTTCTAGGAAAACATCGTTCGTTACCTTACTGTGAAAGTTCTCGTCACTATTAGAGTCATAATTACTGGAATTATGCAGAAAATGTCCGCTCATTTTCACAACGAGGACACCCTTCAATGTCCAGCTAATTTTCGGTGGCTGGCTGCCACCATCCTCAGGCACTCCGACGAAAGTTTTTGGCCTCCGTGTGTTCCTACATCGTTGTCGTCTGCTTCAAATTTGCAACCGACGCTAAAAACGACAGGCATCTGAGATGCTTAGAATCAATTGCCATTAGACTGCACGAACTTAGTGGTGTTTCGCTAATGAATGTTCAAGGGCCATCATTTCCCCGGGTCGAAAACGTCATTGGCAACGACCTGAAGCAACAGCTAGGCAGGAAGTGGAAGCTGGATGAGCTAGAGAGTATGCTGCCCACTAAATACGGGAGGCCGCGAGGAGCGTCGGTTGCAAATTTGAAGCAGACGACAACGATGTAGGAACACACGGAGGCCAAAAACTTTCGTCGGAGTGCCTGAGGATGGTGGCAGCCAGCCACCGAAAATTAGCTGGACATTGAAGGGTGTCCTCGTTGTGAAAATGAGCGGACATTTTCTGCATAATTCCAGTAATTATGACTCTAATAGTGATGGCCGTTTCTTGTTTCTGTTGGGAATTTTTATCCTCCCTGGCCATTGAACCAATGAACCGATTTTAAGTTTTTGTACCTTAAAATGTAGGTTTTAACAAGGTCCTGAGCCTTTTGAAAGCTTATTTTTATGTGATTGTTGGGACTTTTGCTCTCACCTAATGATTGAACCACTGAACCGATTTTGACTTTTTGGTTATTGTTGGTTGCAAGTTTGGTTGTTTGGTGGTGGTTGTTGATTTGATTGTGTGGTGGTGGTTAAGGTTTGGTTGTTTGGTCGTTTGGTTGTTTGGTGATTGTTGTTGGTTTAGTTGTTTGGTGTTTGTTGTAGTTTGTTTTTTGTTATTTGGTTGTTGTTGTTTGGTAGTTGTTGTTTGGTGGTTGTTGTTTGGTGGTTGGTTGGTGGTTGGTTGTTGTTCGGTGATTGGTTGTTGTTTGGTGGGTGGTCGTTGTTTGGTGGTTAACTATTGTTTGGTGATTGTTGGATGGTCGTTCGTAAAAAAAAATAACTGTATTCACACAATGGAAATATTTCCCGAAAGGAATCAATCCTTTACGTTATTTTTAATCTTGCTGATAGGCTACTGGCAATTTTCTTGAATTGTTTGGCAAATTATTAAATATTTTAGAGACAAACTCTGTTCTTTCCAAATTAATTTTTACAAACCCAAATTTGATACCTTATTATTTTCTCTCTCAAATATTCCTTTTTTCATTCATCATAGTTTCAAATTAACAAAACACAAGCCCTTTTATTTGTTATTTGTTTTATTTTATATTATATACATTATTTTGTGAACTTATTTTAACCTTATTGATTTATTTTTTATATTTTATTTCCTTTACAAGACTGTCTGATGTAGTAATCATCCATTTTCACCCGGTTTGGCTACCGGGAAGGCAAAAATAGACGCTTATATTTGACGACAAACGTGATGTCACACCTGAACCAACTTAAGACTGTTTCTGTAAACAAATGTTAACATAATTCTCACAATCCAATTTTCTGTTACATTTTCCAGGTGACCGGCACAATTGGAATGGTCCTCACATGGGTAGCGCTTCTACTCCAATATATCGCTGATCCTGAAGCCTACTCACAGTCATGGAAATTATGGTTGCTGTCATTTGCCATCCCAAGTACAGGTTTCATTATGGGATACCTAGCAGCGTTAATCTTTCGTCAAACTCATCGTCAGTGTAGGACTATTGCCGTTGAAACGGGAATACAAAGCATCAGTTTATCAAGTGCAATTATCATGACGTCATTTCCGCCGGAACTACACTCGCAGTTGCTGCCGTTTGCCTTCATGTATGGGATGAATATTACAGGTGGTGGCATGTTACTCGCTGCTGGTGTTAAAATTAAGAACTCTTTGGTTAAGAAAGAAAATTTTGAAACCGAGAAGAAAGCAGAATTAACAACGTTTACGTGAAAAACTACGTACTTCATGTTTGATAATCTTGAAACCGACGATACTGAAGACACTTCATGGGAAAGAGAATAGTGATGCTTTAGAGATGCGTTTGGTCAATACCATTCTGAAAACTCACGCAGACTACATTACGAGTCACGCAGTGCACTTTTGGAAAACTAGCAACTAAATTAGATAAAAGCAAGAGTTGATTAGGGGTATAAGCTCATAACTGGTCCAATTTTCCCTTACACTTTAGGGAGCTAGTATGATGGCCACCACTGGATGGTACCACATGTGATCATGTCTACATTTTTGCAGTTAGGCGTACATTTCAGTAATTAGACCTATATAATTTGTGAGCGAATATATGCTAAGCAATCTTTTAGGTACCATGACAATAGGGATACCCACCAGGCCCGACGGAAACAAATAATTAGTGGTGCGGCTGTTGTGAGGCTTTAATACCGGGGAAGGGTTGACTCCAAAGCAATACCTAAACTAGACATTATTTGTTTAAATTTTATCATTATTTACTTAAATTAAACATGTTGCACGTTACAGCTTGCCATTTCATCATTTTCTGTCTCCAGATAAAAGCTTCCCAAAACTTCCTGACATATGTTCAGCATACTGGACAAATATTTTTTGCCACTCGTTATCTTTTGTTTCCTTGTGTATCCATCCATCTGATGGTTTACAACAAGTTCAAGAATAAAAACGCAGCCGCCACTGCCTAAAATTTGTAAAAGTCGCCTATGTCCTTTGACCGTGGACGCGCCGATCTTTGCCAGCGCCGCCGCCGAAGAATGTTTTACTAGCGCACAACTCTTGTTTCAGCAACATATAAATATCGGCCCGCACTCCCCGAAGTGGGCACGGTCCACACACTGCTTAGGGGGAAAATGTTGATTTGTCAGGCAGGACAGCTTAACAACCCAGATAGTTCATGAACAACTTGCTATTCACTTTGCACAGGGAAGACAAGGGTCGGAACGGAACTAACGATTATGAATTATCAGCATGTGTTTATGCAGGTGTTTTATTTTACTTTTTTTTTTATTATGTGCCTAAAACTGGTATGGCTGTAGCCGTACCAGCCGTACCGCTTCCGTCGGCTCTGCCACACAAGGCTGGCTATTCCGTACATGTGCACATGCCCTCCCAAATAAAGTGTCCTCATCGGCCCTCCCTCCTAAATAAAGTGCCTGTAATGTCACAGGCCGTCTCAACATCTCCTAGACTGTCAACAAAAAGAAAACAGCACGCAGACCATGGTAAATCCTCTGTTTTCATGCGAAACATTTGTTGCTGTTGTTATTTTTAGGGAGCACGAACCCAAACTTTACCTTACTTTATTGAGCCTAAGAAGCCTATATGCTATTCGCTCATGATAAAACTACTTACGCTAACACACAGACCCTAGTATACTACACCAGGAAAATCGGCCTCAGAACACAGAACTGGCCGTAGAACATGACTACAACGGAAAAAACATCACTACCACCCAAACTGCCTATTACTGCAACAATGAATCTTGACAAGCTGTTTTTGAAGTTAATGTTAATGTTAATGTGTTTTTATTGTGAGCCTGGGCCCAAAGCCATGCGCGGTCGAGGAAGCAGCAATGCTCCCCAGGAAGCAGCCCGAGGGTCTAATGTTGATTTCAAAATCAATTAAAAAACAACGAGACAATATCTGGCTTGTACCCCTACATTGATATGTGCGATTTTGAAGGCGTTTCTCATCTCTTTTGTTCGGTAAAGGATCACCCGTAATCGAATTTGAATTTATTCCTACTGAGCCTAAGATCCTATGTAATACACGCTCATTATAGCACCTTAGCACTACTTAACCTAAACCTGAATCCTCACACATACCCACAGAAATTCCAGAATCGAACAGTAATATGTTAACAATGCTTGACAGGTGTTGTATGGGCCATTGTTTAAAAGTGTGCCGGATAAGTGAAAATGCATTGATGTCAGTCGAACTTATGACATACTTTTGCCGTTTTTATTGTTTAAAAGTCATACGATGAATCCCACATCGTATCACTTTTAAACAATGATTTAACCGATAATTTGATTCCGCATGATTTTTAAACAATGGTCCATCCGATAATTCGTATGTAATTTATAGCCCTGCAGTTTTCATGGCATTAACCAAACAATTAATGAAAAAATTGCATAACTATAAAACTTAAGCTTGTATGGCAATTAAATACTTTCCCACAACTTAAAGCCACTTCACACTTAGCAAATGGTGGTCGAGATTGTTTTTTTGTTTTTACAGTTTCTACACCAGCAACTGCCAAAAAATTAATTTTCAAAAATTAAATTTTTGCCGACAATCATATTCCGAATGAGTTATTGCATTACTAACACTGGCCTTTCCAAAACAATTGATTTGTTCGTCTTTCACGTTTCTAACCTTTACGGGGTCCATTCTTTGGTACGACAACCACCGTCGGAATCATTGAACAAAATCGAGACACTCAACTCCGGCTGCATCTTACTAGAAGGATTTTACGAGGCCGAACATGAAACAATAACCAAGCACCCAACAACTGTTGGCGATACGTAAGCAAAACGTTCAACAATAAACAAGCGACCGAAACACGATACCCATATACCATTGCAACAATAAACACCGCCATCTAGAAATAATAATAATAATAATAATAATACCAGCAATAATAATAATAATAATAATAATAATAATAATAATATAGAGACGATGCACGAGGCAGGTGTTACCACCATTATAACTGTTGTTTTTTGCCGCATGAGATAGGAAACCGGAGTACCCGGAGTAAACGAAAACAAACACAGCAGATGGTGAAAAATAAAGTAAGGTCATAAGTATTAATAAAGAAGGGTCTATATTTCAACATTTTCCACTCAAATTTAGAATATAATCTTTGTTGGACTAGTTAAACATGTGTCCTAACTTTTATTAATTTTCTATTTGTCGCATCGGAGGTTTGGACTTGAGCTAGAATCGTGATTTTTATTTTTGGCTTATTTCTGTTCTTGTTGGCACGAAACGTTTCTACTGCGCTCTTTACAGATCAAACTATTTATCCTAAAACTGGTTCTTAGCTCATTCTTCCGGTATTGTTCAGAAGAAGTATTTTTTTATAAGACCTTTATTAATTGGTCAAGTGGTTCAGGGGTTACGGAGCTCTAAACGACCAGATTGATTGTTTTACATTGTTTTAAACATTGTTATTATGCAACAATGTCAATTAGCAAACGCCTGCTGCAAGACGTAGACTGAAAAATAAAGGGTTGTTTTCCGTATTGGGCAAACCGTAATTGAGAAGATACAAAACATTAAAACAGCTAATTTAAACTGCATGGTACGCCAAAGTATCACGAATTAGAAAACAAAAACGAATGCTTAAGGTAAAGTACTGATCCGAAGTCAAAACAGCAAAGGAACACAAATCAACTTTCCTGTAAGGTTTCAGATACGGCAGTGTTTCTGTGCTGTTCAGTCCACGTGAAACCTTACTGCTGTATCCTACCATTATTAATAAACAAAAAACGGAACGTTAAATGTTAAGAGTAAGGGTCT
>JAHWFP010223309.1:0-24080 GCA_023313725.1 Lithobius niger | reverse complement strand
ACCCACGACGAATAACCTACGACGAATAACCCACGACGAATAACCCACTTAGCCAACAAAGGTGCTCTACTTATTTCTGGATTGTTACTTGATTCCGAAGTACTCCATCACCGTTCATATTGTAGAAACTCAACGCCGAATAGCCCCTTCAAACAACTTCTAATTTAAAAAAAAAGAAAAATTGTTTATAGGGGCTATTCATCATTGAGTTTCTGCACTATGAACGATGATGGGCACTTCGGAATCGAGTTTACCATATTAACTGAACAAAAATCGGCTTTGCTGTTGAGAAAAAAAATATCAGAGCTCGTATCCTGATACCCACAGCTGCGAAGGTACACGAATGAAAACGGATTAGTGTTCACTCGAACACAACAAACTAGAGTTTGAATTCCAGGAAACAAGGATTGTTATTACGCACTTATGTCAGAAAGTAACCACAGTTTGTGTTTGAAATGTTTAATGTTTGTTTGTGTGTGTATGTTTGTGTTCGTGCAATTTGTGTATTATATAGGTTTTTTTTGGTCTGTGTTTGTTGTTCTATATTTTAAGTGTATTTCATGTTAGTGGCTATGTGCGTATTTTGTGTGCATTTATCATTTGTGAAGTAAGCAAACTTCTAGTTAAAGCAAGTTTTTCTTCCCTTTCATTGATGGTTTCTGTTTTTGTTCTAGTGCGTGTGAGTAATTACGTGTTCATTTTTGTGTATGTATTTTTCATCTTTCAATTTTGTCAGCGTTTTATTGTTTATGACGTCTGTTTTTTTGTGTGTGTTTCAGGGTTTAGGGTTTCATTCTGTTTCATGTACGTGTTATATGTTGTATTTTGTGTGTTTTTTTTTTTGGTGTGTGAAATAGCCAACCGTTTTGTTTGTTTGGTTAGTGATGCATATACTGTGTACGTGTGCATGGAGGCTGGCATGTCACAATCCTTGTTCCCCGGAATTGGAGTTCATATTATAGTTCGTTGCGTCCGAGTGAACTCTAATCCGTTTTTATTTGTGTACTTTCACAGCTGTGAGTATCGGGATACGATCTCTGTTTTTTTTAACCGTTTTTTGTTCAGTTAATTTGTTGGCTTTTTTTCGCTTCCTTTGTATTGTAATTGGTACGGTTTGGTCTATCATGTGTACGGTATGTCCGTAATGTCCACCCAATAATTTTGTTTGCGAAAAAAACGGAACAGTAGAAATGCGTATTTATTTTCAGGTTCCGCCCAAGGTAACACATTAGAGTGTGTCTAGATTTAGCAAGCGTCGTTTCGATGTGTAGTTGATTCTGGATTGTTCTGGTATCATGACAAACAATCGCGGAAACAATTCAACTGGCTTCCCGAAGCTCGCATTGAAGAAGTAAATAAGTCATTCAGTCATGTCGACCGCCCAATTTTGAGGCCGTAGTCGCACCCTATAGTTTAAAACTTGAAGATTAAAGCAAAAAACAAGACCATTTTATTTTGGTTCTCCACAATGAGGTAGCATTGTCACCCAGAGAAAGATTAACTCAAACAAGATACAATGACAATGTTACTTTACCCGCGCCCAACCATTTTAGCATCTTGTTCGAGTGAGCTATAATCCCGATATTGTGCGCCTCGCCTATTGTGGCCCCATTGTTACATGTTGCAGCACTGCATTGTAGGGCCTCCCCGCAGCCACCGCTGCCTGCTGTCCATTTTTGAAATTCTCGTGCGCAAACGAACTATAATATAGACGGCCTGCCGGTTTGGTAAATATCGTCATAGTTCTGTCAGGGTCGCTACAATTGATGCCCATAACATGGAGGAGAGGTCACTCACTGCAACTTTCAGTATATGCAAATTAGCATAATAAAGAACGTCATCTTCTAGCGCTCCGAAGGACTTTGGAAAATGTCCACTTCATCATATGGAAATGAAAGTTAATCATGACCAACAGATAGCAAACGCAACCATGCCTGGTTATACAAACGATCAATACCTAGACACGCTGGTGATGTATAGCGAATGTCAGCGGAATACAAGAGCCGCTGCACGGACGTACGCAGATTTACATCCTGGCGTACAACAACCCCCCAAAACAATAATTCTTCGCACAATCCGCCGAGTTCGACGCACAGTATCAGCAGCTGTCAATTCTCTTGATTGGTAGACGACATACAATACAAATGAAGCAAATTCAGCTGCGATAATGGCGCACGTGCAGATTCTTCGATACAGGAGCACAGGCACAATGTGGAACAGAGTGGTGAGATCCATACTTTTGTCCTTGATGGTATTGAGGAGCGTGATTACCCAATTCGGCTCAATATTTGTAACTGGCTAACGTTAACAGTGGAAAGTGCTGGAAACCATATCATGGACGAATCACAGTTCAATGGGGGTGTAGTCGTCAAGACTCACAACACGGATTATTGGAGCGTTGACAACCCACACTAGCTGTACTAAACGCATCACCAAGTAAACTGGCGGGTGAATGTCTGGTATGGTATCTTTGGGCCAATTATTCGGTTCCTAAGATACCATACCAGACATTCACCCGCCAGTTGACTTGGTGATTCGTGTGTGGGCACGTTGACTGGGGCTCGATACAGACAAATAATCCTGCAGGAGATTGTGGATGAATTCCTGGACAATTTGCCACTTGCAGCACATCTGGTTAATTTGGTTTCTATAGGATGGCGCTCCACCAGATTTTGCAGCGACTGTCAGAAAACATATCAGACTCTGAATTTTCAAACCAAATGTTCGGACGTGGTGGACCAGTCGCTTGGCTGGCTCGATCCCCAGACCTCAGCCCTCTTGATTTTTTCTTTGGTGGAAAGGAAAGGGTGCAGGAAAGGGTTTACCAAATGCAACCCACTGACGTGGCTAACTTAGTAGGACGAATCCGAGAGACCTGTTTACACCAGAAATGTTAGCCTCAGTGGGCAATAGTACTGTAGGTTGTGCACAATACTTCTTAACTATTAACGTCTGAAAACATGTTCAAAATGTTGCCCTTCCATGCCTATTCAGTATTGTGCACGTACTGTAGGTCGTGCAGAATACTGAATAAGTATGGAAGGGCGACATTTGGAACATGTTTTGAGACGTTAGTACTTAAGAGAGTTGTCAACTGAAAGGCCATTTCAATACCCGTGCTGTTAATGGCACTTTATTCTTTCATTGTGCTTTGGAATTGTTTTTGCGTTTAGTAATTTGCAGAGTTTGCAAACTATAATTGTTCTAGGCTTTGGGCAACAGGCAGGATTTGACCTTTTCATTTTATCAGCTGACATTGGTTGTTGAGATAGCAGCTGTTGCCTGTTGTTCTGCTTTTTATTTCGTTTTCTGTAACACTACAACACATTAATAAAGGTATTTTTCTAATAACATTGTTGAGATGAGCCACTTCTTTTCCTGGCCTCGGCCCACACCTGTGCATTCGTGAAGAGAAACGTCCCGGAAATGCACTCGTGCTCATGTCGATTGAGGCTTGTAAAGGTTTTTACAGATTTCATAGCAAAACTTACTCTCTCTCCCGAGGTAATCTTATCAGCAGAAAAGAACGTTAATGCGACATTTTTTTTCTTTTCGTATTGTATTGTAATGTGCGTAGTCAGGAGCCGACTCAGTGTTTCCCTGCAGATGTTTGGACTGGCAGGGAGCCACGTCGGACAGCACAGCAGAATGGTTGCATGTAATTTCCTCAATCCTCATTCAATGATCAGAATTTTGTTCATTTTTTTTTATTAGTCATGCCTTGTCAGTGCTGCATGGTTCTAATTTACACTGGTGTTGTACGACGCATGGTTAATAAGTTAGCGTTATGATTACCCTGAAAATGTGAGTCAAGGTCAGTGATCGACACATGGTTAGCTTGCTCCCCGTTCGCCTACATACTATGCAGAGTTTTATTGTCCTTGCATTAACCATCAGTGATTGCCAGGGGTGGATCATCCTTTCTGCCCCACCCTGTATATGGATTGTCGCATGGGGTGGGTAGACAGATAAGCTAGTGGCTCTTAGTAATTGGGAAAAATAGGAATGTGACTTCTATTCTAGTATTCGTATTTAAAATGGATGCACCATATGATGTTGAAATATGAGTAGGCTAATACTCCTTGCTGATTTGGTAGGCGTACGGGTAGGTATAGCCTGCTAAATTTTAGTTTTATCCTAGAAAATGTTCGCGTTATCTTATTGGAGAGATGGATAATTCATTTTGGTGATTTTGTAGGTACAACGGGAAGGTAACCCTGTAAACTGTAAACACGATATTTTTTACAAACCATAAGTTAAACTTGCAAATTAAAATAAATATTAAGAGAAGTCATTGGTCGAAAAATTAGGCCTAGGAAAATACGAGTTATGCAACTACACGACTAAGATCGTAATATATGTTTGTTTGTTTGATTGTGTGTGTGTCCTCAACGTGAATCTCTATAATCTTAATTTTTTTTTCGTTTGTGTGTACACAGTGAGAATCTCGATACTCTAAACAATTTTATTTTATGTATTTCAGACAAAATTGTTTGTATTAGCAATGATTCGAACTGTGTGTTCAACAAAGATGCACAGTACTGATGATGTCATGTTTTTTTTTTCTCAGTCGTAATATCGTTATACAAACTGGATCTAGGCCTCCATGTCTCTTTACCCTGGCTCTAACTAAATCGAATGAAAGCTTTGGCGACTGCTAACGGGAAATCACAGTATTTTCTTGCAAACGGGAAATCACAACAATGCTCTTTATTTAACTCTTGTTGAGCCTTTGGCTTTTCCGTACTTAATGCGCTATAAAACCAGCACTATGCAGGGGGCAGCCCTAGAATAGTTAAAAACAAAAATATCAGTCGACTTACCAACCAGACCAACCTTTTGTTCCTTTGTTAATTTGTCAATAAACAATAATTCTAGTGTTTGTCTTTCTACACGTAAAGAACGAGACTCACTTCACTTTGAAGTGAATGGAATCTTTATGAAGCCATTTCATCAAATCTACATTATAATCCTGGATGCAGGCTAAAAGGAAGGCTAAAGCAAAAGGGAATGCTAAAGCAAAAGGGAATGCTAAAGCAAAAGGGAAGGCTAAAAGGAAAACCACTTCTCCCCTCCTCTCTTCCGCATTGAAAATGCACTCTCCCACTCTACGTGCTTGGAAACATGAGGCAGGCATGGCATGAGTGGTGGATCAACTCAATAAAGGTTCAATCTGACAAGTCGTCGGGCCGAACAATCACTTCTCCCCACCTCGCGCCCGCAATGCAAATGCGCTCTCCCATTCTACCTGTATTGAAAGAGGATGCAGGCATGAGTAGGCGATCAATCCTACAAGTCGTCGGGAACAGTGCCGGGAAAATGTCCCGGGAAATGTATCCGTAAACTTAATTCATAACCGGCCCCGTGCATAGCACGGGCTTCCTCTAGTAATGATCATAAGCACGAAAAAGTTGTTATTGACATCGTTAAGGTTGTAAATGTAAAAAACCGACTCGAACCATAATCATTAATTTAGTAGGTGACAGGAAATGTATTTTCCTCCGAAATGGGTGTAATTAGACCTATTAGTTTTAAACGAAGCAAACAATAATTTTTTGTTAGTAGCTGTTTTCGTAGACGATTTCGACTGTATTATTGTCAATAAATTCAACCCACTGTAAATTTTGTTAGCAAATAGTCATTGTCTTAATGAGCAGCTGTCGTGCCGTCGATATTTGAGTTGACCAAGTTACTATAATAAACAAAACTGGAACGTTAAATGTTAAGAGAAAGGGTCTAAATGTCAAAACCTAGAAGGAATACGGACAAGCTTTGGCAGTAAGGTTTTTTGTAAATCGTTCTAACCGATTCGTATAGCATTTGTGTATGAACGGTTGTAGCTGTTTTTTTGTAATTCGAATATTTTTAAAGAACTTTAAAAATACAAAGTTCTTGTGAAGTTTGGCATTTGATTTTTGATGATTTAGAATTTTTGATTATTTTGTGGGACAATGTGCGTTGTCTCACATCCGACGAGTGGCGGTGCCTCTTCGACCCATGTTGGGAAGAGGATGCAGAGCGTTTGTGACTGTTGTCACTAAGATGCCGCCTCTACCCATTCGTCCGTTACAGCTTCTTTCGTTGATTTTGATACGGATAGGGGAGGTTCCAGTGCCGGCTGGTGGAATCCGAAGTCGTAGAGAGAACGTTCGATTATGCGGTGTACCTTGTTCCTAGTTATGAATTGGGCCTGACGGGAAAAGCGTGAGGACAAATCCATCGGTGACTGAGGCAAACTACGCTCGTTGAAGCCATCGGATGATGCAATTTTAAATTGGCTCTTGAGTTGGCGGTAGTTCTCTTTCACTGCACGGAGCTCGTCTAAAGGGCGGCAAGGGGAGAGGAGGTCGGCAGGTCCTCTTAGATAGGCGAAATGGCAGCCGTCTCGCTGAAACCGTCAGCTGGAGGTAAATCCAACGAAAGAGGAGGTTCAGTAAATGTTGTGGTAAGCGGCGAAAGAGCCGGTTGGATGAGCCGGAGTGGTCAGGCCGCAACGAAAGAGGGTAAGAAAGACGAGTGGTCGTCCATTGGACCACTCGAGACTGCAGAAAACTGGGCGAAAGCTTGAAAAACTTTGGGAAAAAATGGACGAAATGGGAAACGAAGTGGCTTAGAGACATGCTGGCGGAAAATTAATGGCCAACCTTCCACGAGCAAGTGCTTTTATAGAGGAGGGTAGTGCTGACACATGCGCGGTCGGGTTACAACACTGGCGGCAACACAGAACTGAAAAACCTCCTGAGAAATACAGCATTACGAAGACTGAATGCAAAATTAATAGGTTAACTGTGTTTTCCTTCACCGGGAACAAGAACCTTTCTTTTTAAGCCACGGACAACGACGGCCATAACGCAGCACGTGCGCATGCTTGTTTAACGTTGGACTTAATATTTTTTAAACAAGTTTATAAACGTATTTTGTGTGATGTGCTGCTTTATTTTGTGTGGTAAACAACTACACATAATATCATCACAAATGGTTGTCTCGAGAGTTAAATTAATAAGAACTAAAAAAAATATTTAATTTGTGCATATTCTTTTTTTTTGTTCTTCATAGACCATGATTCCTCATTCTCTTATTAAGATGCACGGTGATGTGTGCTGGTTCTCCATGATTCGATGACGATATAAGTCTGTTTTCTACCCAGTTGTGTGGGGGAAGGGATATAAAGGGAGCGGCACGTCAACACGTTGGTTATTTGTGCCCAAATCAGACAACTCTGAACTAATTTTTGCCAAGAAATCAGCACACAACTGAAAAGCCACAGACATAACCAACAGAAAAATATAGCACGACGGGGAGGGGGGGGGGGCCCAGGGGGGAAAGCACAGACAGAAGTGGTTTAAGAGCCATAGAATATAAAGCTGCATAGCGGTGTGGTGATCTCAGAGACATGTTATTGTTCTTAATACGAAAGAGAGTTTTATGTTTAAAGGCATCTGAGACGTAATAGTAATAAATATACATAAATCGCTGGAAATAATATTAAGGAAAATTGGAAATTAGCCAACAGCAAAAATCATACACTAGAAATAACGTAGTTCAGTAAGCCACCTTTATTCACTTACGTTTCGTCAGAGTGGCATGACCCGGATTCGAACCGGCTACCCAGTTCGCCCCCAGATCACTTGCATAGCGCCTTAATCGCTATGGCCACATCCTCCACTGGCAAAATGATAACTCACTGAACCCGTTATTACGGCTACAACCGTGACCAGGGCTCCATTCGACCGAAATTCACTCGGGCATAGACAAAGGAGAGGGAAGACAAATCATAAACTCACAAGGCTCAATAAAGGAGAAATAAATAGACATAAATCGCTGGAAATAATATTAAGGAAAATTGGAAATTAGTCAACAGCGAAAATCGTAATAGTAACGTAATAGTAACGCATTACAAAAGAGTGAAATTCTTGTAATAGGGAGATATATGTAGCCCGAGAACATCAAACAAATGAACGCAACGGAGTTAACATTGTCAAAGCTAATTTATTTTCTTAAACATAAAACGACTGCTATTTACACAGTTTAACGTTTTTTAGCTCAAAAATCGGTGTAAAGTTTAGATTAATATTTTCTAGCCGGGGGCCAGTAGTACTATTTTTTCGAAAATAAAGCGTCTTTGCAGTGCTGCAAGTTACAAAAAAATTTGCCTAAAGAAATCCACAATCTTAGCTCCATCGTTGTCTTCATTTGTTATATTTAGGCACACAGCCAGCGTGGCACGTGTGTCGCGCCTGCCCTTTTTCAACAATTTTCTAGCTATTTCGCTGCATAGCTATCTATCCTCACCATCGTTAAATGCGCTCAGCTCTGGTTCCTATTAAAGTACCAATGCTAGAGGCAGCCATACAAAACTGCAGGAGTTGAACAATGATTTACTTACAATGAAGTCTGAAAATTGAACTTGGCTGGTTGACCCTTTTCATAATGATCGCTCCAAAGTGTGTTTTCGTGTATTAGGAATTTGGGGTTTGTAACTTCTAATCGGTTTATGAGCTAGAAAACAAGTCTCTTGTTAATAATCTGAATTAAATTTTCTTGTAAATTTCTGCATTTTTACGTTTGTAAAAATCCAAGATGGCTGCAGAAAAAGCCGTTTAAAACCATTTTTAGCTCTTAAATTCCGATCCTTTTACGAGTAACAAACTTAATGGAACCGACATTGTGAACAGCTAAGAATGATATATGAGCGTAAATTATGATGGAAAAAATTCATTGGCCATCGAGAGTCGTTTGCCATCGAGAGTCATCGAGAGTCACTCTCAGCTGAGGACGGACAAGGCTGCGAATGCCCAGTGAGCCACGTTTGGTAAGGAAAAAGCAAACGAAGCTTCGTTGAATTTCATCGTTTATTACGGAATTTTCCAGCTAATTTCCGTTTCCTTATCGTTTTATCAGATTTAAAACACACTAGTTACGAATAATCTTTAAATTTAAACGTTATATAGTATAGACCTAATAAAAATTACCAAAAAATTAAATTCTGACTCAAAATCCTTATTACGTAAGTTTCTTGTTACGTAAGAGAGAAACTTAGTTTTTCTCGGGGACGGACGAGAAAGTCGACTGTTAACAGAACAACCATTTTAATTATTTACTGATGCTTTAAAAAAAAATAATTCAATTAATGTAGGAATAGGAGTACATAGAAAAAAGGAACTGCAATTTAAGGTATTTTCCGTATATTTCCTGCTTCGAACTACAAGCTGAAAGGTTTTCAAATCACCGAAAATTTAAAGATTTGATCTCTTCTCTACTACTATCTATCAAATGGGTACAGCTGAAGAGCGATAAAGGTTAGGAGCACGTAATATTAGCTAAATACTGCACAAGGAGAGCTAAAAACCAAGCAGTTCAAAACCTCATTTACGAAACGGCAGTAAAACCAAACATATACAATGCTCAATATACTATAGTATACCAACCATAACTGCAAGCCAAGGGAGTAATTTTAAGAATCTGCAGTAAAGAGGTTAGTCCGCAAATCTAAAGGACAGCATTCAATAGATCCGATTGCAACCTAGGAAGTGATAGAGCAGCAGAGCTAAGTTAACGAAAGATGGGTGTAAGCAACATCAAGAAGAGTGAATACCGTCATGTAATACAAACCCAACATTATCTTGTTATTGCCCAGGTTTTAAGAAGAGCTTTTCACATCCTGTAGCGAAGACAAACGGTGTGAAAAGTCAGACATTCACCAGAGCTGAACAACTGTAATCGGCGGAGGTAAAGGGTGAGTTCCCTGCACAGGGGTGGCAAAGCTATAAATCATGTACCACAGTTCTACTAAACAACGTAATAAATCATGACAAGATAAAATTCATCTCTTGCATTACTCTCATAATCGATACATTTCCACCATAACATAAAACTAGGTATATCCTGCAGCAGGATATACATGTTTATGTGTGTATGCACATATCCTTTGCAGGAAATAACAAATGACAGCTCATCAGTCTTCTCTCTCTCTGCATTTCCATACCTAATGAGCAGAAAACCCAAAGTGGTCATATCGTAAATTTAACATCTCTGGCGAATTGAATGGGAAGGCGAATTAAAAAGCAACATAATTATTTATTATTCTAAAGTCACGAGAGTATTTGAAACTAGTAAGCCGGAATAATCGACTTCTGCTGTTTTGCAAACTTGATTATGGATCGAGTGAGCGAAGGCGAAGCGAATGATAAGGTATATTTACACGGCACTGAAATTATATTCAATGGAGAAGCGAAAACAACCATCACTTACTGCCAATCCACATTTTAGAAAGGGCTGCGATAATAAAAAAAAAGTACAAAATAAATATAGATTGAAGCAACCCGAGTCACAGACATTAAAAATATGTCATCTAACTACATAGGTTAACTTTCATCGGAACTGTTTTAAATCCACAAAGGAGTAACACCATGATAAACCTGGATGGCATCGAATTCCAAAATAGGCACAACACAGTTACTAAAAATAGCTTTAATGTTTACTATGATATTTGCCAATCATTAACTCAAATAGATTACTCCTGATATTATAGCTAAAAGTAAAGAAGATATCAGGTTCCACTGCAGTTTGCCAATGTAAACTGGAATAGATGAAGTAATGGTCAACCTTTAGTCACAGCGTCTCCTAGGATTCCAAGTCAAGATTCTTAAGACTTTTCATATAAAGCCTAATAAATAACCCAGAGAAGTATTGGGTAAAAAAAAATTCACGACGGATTCAGTAAGCTTAATATCCTAAATAAGGTATGGAGATCAGACACGGATGAGATAGTCTAGCAGTGGGCGAAGAACACAATAAATACCCAAATTAACGTAGATCTGGCTTCGAATAAAAATTGTTTTGGGCTCCTCACTTTTAAACCCTCACTAGATTGAAGACAGAATAGCTAAGAAGAATATTTTAAATTATTGTGAATTAACCGATATTTTTTCCCGATATTTTGACCATCGCTCCCTGGTTAGCTTGAACCGTCAAAGCATTGAGCTAAAGAATAAATCTGCATATTTTGTTGATCATATCCACTCTTATTACGGGAAAGTTTTGCAACTTTTGCCACTGCTTACAAAAAAAAAGAAGACTAACTTCACCATCCTGCCTCACTCTTCACAAGTCACATCTTTTACAGCTGAAATTTTACTGACCCTCAGATAAGTAAGAAAATATTGTTATAACCACTGTTAGTATTGGCTGCATCGTCTCTGATTGGACGGCCAAAGTTCGAACATTGCCGACGTGTATACTGGCGTTCAATCTATTTGCATATCATCACAAATCTAAACAACGTTGCCAAAGAAATATTGCCTACGTCCAATTCACGAAAAACATTGATTTATTTGACGTTTTTCCATTAGCGTAAAAAAGACCTCGGTCTTATCATTAGATCTTGTCTCATGTAAATATACTATGCAGTAAAAGCCATTTCTGATTCTGATTCTAAACAAACAAAATGTCAAAATGAAGCCAAAAACTGGTAAAGAGCCCACCAAGTTGATAATGGTTCGGCTTCACAAAGGAGTCCGAAGAACAATTCGACCAACACAACAACCTAAGCCAGAAATGAAACTCACGATCCCAGCTGAAGTTCAGATCTACGATGTGATAATTCGGAAATTAATAAAAGTTAGTACGCATGTTTACCAAGTCCAACAACGCTTGTATACCAAATCTGAGTGGAAAATATTGAAAGACAGCAGAAAATTCAAGCAGCGAAATTTTGAATTAAACAAGAAAGACGTAGGTCTAACCTGACAGTAAAGGCTTTACTAATAGTGGGAATTTTCTGAATTTGTTATTTTTTTGATCTAGTTTTGGTATGTTCCAAACTCTGTAGACTACTGCAACCAACTGACAACCGACGAGCAACTGAAACCGAAAGGCACGACGATGCACACACATGGAATTAGGCCTAAGAACCAAACAGTGATGCTTATACCCATCTTTTTGAATGTTTATGCACGATTAATTCCTCCATGCTACTCAAGGTCGTCGAAACGTTCGTGGTTAGTGTAGGATGTTGATTTTACTTGTTTAGAGACTTGTTTACTATTTAGTAAAAAAACACTAACGGCAGCGTCTAAATTCTAGGCTGAGGTAAGAACAGAAAATTTCTCCCGGGATTTTCAACACCATTGACGAAAATGAATAAACGTTTGTATGTTGAATTCGTCTTTTACTTACTATGGTATCAGGAGGAGAAGATGTTTAAGATGTAATTACCAACGCGCACACAGAAAAAAACACATTAAAAGAATATGTGTTCTTCTGCAGCTTCATTGATCATCGTTTAAATACATGGTTCGTAAACGTTCACTTTAACAATTCTCAAGCGCCATTGCATCTCGCTTCCCTGCCATTGTTATCCATGGTATGGTTTAATACGGGTACAGTTCAGGAGTATGGGTCTATATTAAACCCCTGTAAAACCAAGCCATGGCTAGCAATGGGCATGAAAGAGTAATGCAATTCCGTCGGAGAATTGTTAAGGCAGGTGTTAAAGAACCCAGTATTTAAACAATTATCAATGAAGCTGCAATAAGAAGACAAACAAATTAATATTCTTTTAATATGTTTTTTTCTGTGTGTGTTGGTAATTGTATGTTAGCTTTACTTCCTTTTCTGATGCCAAACGAAGCAAAAGACGTATTCAACATACGAATGTGTATTCTTTTTCTTTTCCATATTCATATTCCTATATATATATACGTTGTATTCATTGGTTGGTTCACAGCATTGTTAGAATTTCTTTATTCTTCAGTCTATGTATTGCGGTTGGCGTTTGCTGATTGGCATTGTACGTTAATTACAATGTTTCAAACAATTTAGAACAATAAAACTGATCGTTCACAATTTCCTTTAGGCCGTGTCAGTCTGGCTCAGTGGTATAAGGTCCTGGTTTCAAAGGTCTTAGGTTCGATTCCCCGCTCAGGCAGTCTGGCATATAAGTCCAAAAGGCAACGTAAATAGGTTGGCATATGTATTTAGTTATTGTAATATAGGATGCCAACATCAACTATAAAGTATAGCTAAGAAGTCCTGAAAATTAACAATGCTACAATTTAAGAAGTTTTAGCAATGCAATCCATAAAATCATGAACAGATAGCAACCAAAACATTACACTGCAATTAACGCAAGCTGTCTGTTAAGTGCGACTTGTGTTTTAACTTGCTCAAGTTGGTTGTGATCCAAGGAATTTCTCCAAGTTGTCTGGTAGTGCGAAAGAGCTAAATAAAAACATGCAATAGGAGTGTTTTCTCAAATAAATTCACACGCATGTAATTAATTTTGACATTTGAAACCAAAAATAGACTTCATACACTTTATTAACTGAATTCGTATTTTACCATGTGAAAACTTACTCGCCACGAAATTTCTTCACTGCAGTATGCTAGTTCTTTGTTCGTGACGAAAGTAGTTCTACAGTATCTCAATTCACGTAAGTGTCTCGATACGTTCTACCGATTATTGCCATATTTAATCGATTTACTGAATCTGATTGTAAAACCAGCTAAACAACAAAATTGTGGAAGTTTGGTGTGTCGTAAATTCGTTGCAATTTTGGCACGCGATAGTAAAGAAAGTAACTACTTTCTGACAAGCAAAGCATCCAAAATGTCTCGTAATACGTTTATTATGATTTTCGGTCATAATAAACGGTCTTTTTCGGCCTTAATCACACCTTAAAAATACACTAAATAATTACAAATAGTTAAAATAACATGAAACAGAAATATGGATAGACAGTATTTACATAGGAATAAAAAACCCTAAAGAATTTAATGAGTTAGCTGATTGCTTCCATAGTGGAAGTCTTCACTATCTATTTTAAATTCATCATCAGAGATTAACAAGCAGGACATTTAATCACAACAGGACATTTTTTGATGATGTCAAAATCATGGTAGCCATACATGGTAAAATTGTACCATTTCTTTTTTTCCCAGTGGTCCTGTGTAAATAATCTTCGTACCACTGATGTCAGTAAAGTGATGGGATGAGTTATCACGCTGACAACATAACTTTGATCGTCTTTTGAGAATGTCCTACCTTCATCCAACTTCCGGCAAGCAAGTAGCATGTTTTGGTTAACAATTTCGTTTGCTCAATGATCTTGTAGCAATTCTTTATCGTAACAGTACAGTTTGCTTATTAGTTCCGTTGCTTTGGTACAAGCCAAGAGTTAGTCTAAGCATTCTAAACTCGTTGTAGCTAATCCACACACCTCGACTCAAGGTTGTTATAGCTAGAACATTAATCATCTACACGAGCAACTTTAAAACCTGGAGCAGTCAATTTTTTTTGTAGTGCAAAAGAAGTTGTGCCTACAAGGTTTTCAAAATTTAGAAATCCTATTTCCTTTTGCTCAATGAAACATCTGCATAAAACGAAACCGATTATTCATAATTCAAGTCAGACTTAACGAGTTGAATTTTTTGCAGTCATGTTGTAGGTCGGTCCACTGCCTGTTGTATTGAACTGCATGAGAATAATCAAATAAGTCAGAATAGTACCCATAATCTGAAAATTGAAGAATAATTCGTACAGTGATGAGGATGGTTACTATGTGGGATTCTTACACTGGTTAGAATTTCGACTTACCACAGAAAATGTTCCCATATTGATTGTAAAAAGGTTTCCGGCTGCGCTGATGCCAACTGGGTTTGAATTTAACTTATTAGCTAAAGCCTTCGCAACCTAAAAGTAGAGAAAGAAAAAATAATGTTGTACAAAACTGGTTTGTACAAACTACAAACTCCAAACCTGTTAATGATTTTCATCACGCACCTCGGCCATTTGAAGTCGTGATATCAAACGATAATCTCCTAAACAAGTTAATCCCACCGGGTAATAGTTCGAACGTTAACTGGAACACTTTTAATTTTTTTACTGCACGAATTTTTAAGTATTTCATTCACCGTTTGAAGTTTTAGTCGGCGTAATTAACTTAGCAAAAGAGATTGGCGTTTGATATCATTAGTTCGAACAGGCAAAGAGTTTGTCGAAAATCATTAACAGGACTGGAAATTACGAGATGAAAAGTCGACAATCCAGATTGACGGTAAATTTTTTTTGTTGAATTAGCAAGTTTCCATCAGTACGTGTGCGTGCGTCTTAAACTTTGTCGAGAAGTGCAGCGAACTCACGGGAACGCTCGCTAAAACCCCTTGAACCCTTTGAACTCACAGGTAAAGCAATAAATCCTCAGTCGTGTTGTTGTTGTGTTGTGTACTCTGGTCATCGTGTTCACTTTTGTAAGCAAAATATATTGTTCATAGTTGGCGTCTGATTATTGTTGTTCAAATCAAGACTTTATCAGTGTTTGGACGAAGGCTAGCTACTGCTTCTCTTATCCGAGATATTAAATTGGCCTTTTATGGTATTAGCTACTAAATAATTATACCACGCGCAATGGCTGTTTGCTGTGACGTGCACATCACGTGATTGGGATAGTCCAATCAGATAGCCAAACAGCCGTTGTTCTCGTTCGTCATTGGCTAACTCATGGTGACGTCACAGCAAACAGTCATTGCGCATGGTATAGTAAATATTAATAGGACAGAAAGCTTTGGAAATTGTATAGATCAACGGGGGTTTACCGAGTAGACAACAGCAAGTACTGTTTCAGAGATGTGCATAAAGGAACCAACACGAAAATGGTATCTCAACATCATTGATTTCATGCTAATCTAGACACACGCTAGGGTGACAGAGCCAAGTGGAAAGGCGGGCACTAGCAGACAGTGTCTTTTAACTGTAACGAGCTTATACGTGATTTCAGCCTACTGGTGTAAGTCTCCCCATGCGGTAGAAATCTTTGCAAATCGTTGGAATCAGGTGTCTAATTGGGCCCAGTAACGAAGATAACTTCAACATTAAAGTGTGGGAACATGTCTTTTATGGAGAAAAAGTGCCCTCAATAACGTTGATTTGTGTGACTACAAGCTAGCTAAGGACAGGGCTACCTTGTTAATTCTTATAGGGTATAAAGTCACGCCTACAGCTCGTTAGGAAAAATTCGCCTATCTAAATTTTGGCAAACAGGTAAAGATTAGTACACAGCAGTAAAGATTAGAACTATCTTTTTCTAAAATGAGGATTGCAGCTAGAACCACGTAGTCCTGAAGAGGCGCGTAGATGCAAATTATTCTTGTAACCATTGTTTGTATTGTCATCTAACAGCCAACTATAACATGCTTAAATGTTATGTGCGCATCGTTTCATTACTGAATTGTAAGAATACATAGTTGCTGCGATGCAGGGGGTATATGGCTTCGGGCCCCGTAATAAAATCATAACGGATCATAACAGAACGGCTAACAAAAACAACAAATCCCACTGAGACGCTGAGTCTTTCGTTGCAAGAAAGAGTTGGAAACAAAATGCAGATCGTAAGCACAGGGTCCAATCAAGTAGGAAAAAAAATTAATTTTTTTAAAGAAGTATGTTAATTAGTAATGTTTGCAGGTTAATCTAGACACATGCTAGTGTGACGTCGCTAAGTAGACGCTCTGCCAAGTAGATGAGACTAATTGTGATTGAGTGAGCAATTCCAGCTTCACTGCCTTATTAACATTAAGCCCGGGTGGAGCAACTGAGGGGGACGATGCGCCAATTGAGTGAGCGAAGCGAACGAAATTCAGCGTGTATAACCCAGTGTGCTCAAATATGGGATTGAACAAACATGTTAAGCGTGTGAAGCATGGAAATACAATAAACAAAACGGCGTCTAGTTGGCTGATGTAACTGCTAATTGGGGAATAGCAAATGTGAAAATTATGAATGAGAAATTTAGTAGACATAAAACTCTTCCAGAAAAAAGGTAGAGGTGACGATGAGACCGTATGACCTTTTGTACATTCACAGTCCTATGAAAGTTGTGATATCCACCCATTCCCAAAACTGGTAAAAAGAAATCGCCAAGTTTCCAAAAGGGTCGGTTTTTGAGAGAGCTCACAATCGATACTTACAGTAAACCTAAACGATAAAACCAAAGGGGGTTATATCAAATAACAACCTAATAAGGGTAAAGGGATCCATCAAGTTTTAACCACAGAAATTGGTGATATCAGAGCGAAAATGGCTGCCACCAAGTTTTCCGTACCAACTATGATGATTCAATCGTAACGGACACCTCATTGATTGTCAGTTAGTTAAGCTTGAGTAACCAGGGTTCGGACCACAAACTTGGTGGTAGCCATTATGACTCTGATATCACTACTTTCTATGGTGAAAACTTGATGGGTCTCTTTACCCGTATGGGGGTTTTGCGTGATTTATGCTTACTGCAACCCACAAACCAGAAAAAAGCACGTCATATGTAGTTAAACTATAGCTATTCTGCAAAAGTTTCAGCGTATTTCACTGCACGGAAAAATTTACTTTCGTGAAATTAGCTAGTCACTAGTCATGAGCTATTAATTAGGCAAATAATAGCGTTATTCACACCTTTTTTCAACAAAATATTAAGCTGTGTCACTAATCGTGATTTTATATTGTCAGGTGATCATAGTCTCCTGATCAAAGAAAGTATCAGACTTTTCTGTTGCGTTGTTATTTATCATCAGATGCCTAACAACACCAAAACTACTTTAACTGTAAAACATCAGGTATCTACTGGTCGCCATGCTCATATATTTCAACTGGATAGGACGGACGTGTATCTTAATTAACGGGATAAAATGGAGTGAATTATTAAACTAAAATAAAAAAATTAATTGTAAACAAAGAGAAGTACATTTGTACAGTGATACGGATATGCACGTTTGTAAGTAATGCTTTCGGGTAACGCCAAAGGCTGTGGGGGTAACGGTAACTCGTTAAAATATAATAATCAATTGGTTGTGCCTATGAACCAAAAGCCATTCATTTATCACTGCAGAAATTTAAATTTATGTTTCCATTGTCTTCATTGTTTATTGATATTAATACCACATCATATGGTAGCACCTCATAGGTATTCGAAATTATGTAGTGTCAATTTGTCTAAGATGTCTAAGATGACTAAGATGTCAATTTGTTTCAAATCGGTCTATTACGTCTTAACCACGTTTCCCATAATTCCTTACCTTGGTCACAATCACTTTTACATGTTTCTGGCATTGTTCTTTACATTCAATGTCGACGTTTAATTTACTTTTTTTTCTGCAGAGCTCTCAACCTATCTGTGGTAAGGCATTAGTATGCGATTTGGTCTTTATACGTGTTTATCTATAGAAGGAAATAAGAGGATCGACCAGAAGCGTTGATACAATGTCGGACTATCAAGTTATTGTTCTGTGGTATTTCTGTGGGTTTTCTGGATTATTATGACAACGTTTCTCGGCAGTTCCTACTTCTTATTCTGCAGTTTATGATACTTTCTGGCTAAATATATTAATTAACACTTTTATTCACCTTTAATTTTGTTCCTTGGGTGAGATTTCGAAGATAAATATCCATCAGAAATTCTGATCCAGTTCTCTCCTGTAATAGATTAAAAATAAATTATGAAAATGGCATACATACGATGATCAATTAAGTTGTGATCTAGCTTGATCATTCAAGCAGCATCTACTAATTGATACGTAATGATTAATAATGGTTGGGTGGTACTTGGGCGATCAGTTGAGTTGTGACCTAGCTTCATGGATCAGGTAGCGTATTACTAAATTATACGTAATGATTTGTCATGATTGGGTGGCACTTGGGTGATCATTTCAGTTGGGATCTAGCTTTATGCATCAAGCAGCCTACTGCTAAATGATCCGTAATGCTTTGTAATGTTGGGTGGTACTCGGTGATCAGTTAAGTTGTGATCTAGCTTGATGCATCAAGTAGAATACTATAAATTATGTGTAATAACTAGTATTCAGATAAACTGAATGTAATTGCAAAATGTTAATACATTTGAAAGTACTGTTTGGTGTGTTACTTAAAGACTGTATTATTCTCTTTACCTTTGTCGAAATGTTGTCTGCAGCTCTAGCTATAGCAAATATGCGGTACGAGTACAATATTGCAAGATATAACCAATACAAAGTCAGTATGTCGAAATGGCTGGCGCTTATGGCACTATAGGCGGTAAAACATACGGCAGAGGAAAGACGTGCAAGCATTGCAGTAATCAATAAGGAGAAATTCTGTTGGAAGGAACGTATCAGTAGATAGAGTTGTTCATATTGTGTTTGCAGATTACCAATGATCTCAATAGCATTTAGTGCAGAGGTATCTGGCTTGATATTTTCCAAACAACAGTTGATGACCGAAAAGGACTCGGAACACAAATTCGCAGAAATGACGAAAAATACGAAAACAAACAAATCGTGTCCGAATAGTACAGCCGTGTAAACTGCAAATCGTATCCTTACAGTAACATCAAGGCTGTTAAAAAAGTTACTGTAAACAGCTAGAACTAATGCAGTGATTCCAAGACCAAGATGAAGAACATTGTTCTTGAGGTGGAACATTCCTTTTTTGAATATATTTCCACTAAATGTGATGCTAGTTATTAAGAGTATAAGAAAATCTTCTAAATCATTTGTGTTCAAAGTGCAAACCAATGAAACCAGAATCATTATTGTCAAAGGTATAAATGCCCTTGCGAATGCGGCAAGCACCGCAACTTGATTTTCGTATTTTGCTGATAAGTGTTTCTTCACATGTTCGACAGAAACATAAAACACTAACACCTTCATCAATACTTTATAAACCAAACACATTATCCGTTTCCATCGTAGTTTTGTTTGTCCAGTTTCGTTTATCACTTGATAATTAAAATCCCATGAAAATAATCCCAATGCTTGGCCCAATCGAAGAACAGGCCGGCACATTTCGTAACTGATTGGTTGATTTCTGTTCATTCCAACGGGTGGTTTGATCCAAGCAAATATTGGCATGTCACGATAATGCATTATACAGTTGCGGCAACGTAGAAAACTTCAAAGTGATGATACGTTTCAGAAATGCTACTAAAACAAACAGTAAACAATATTAACATAACTAAAATATGAAACCTGAGCTGCTAGATTATAGTAAACTAAATTTAAGCTGTCCGACAGACAGTTTTTCCCATGACACAATTTTTTTCTACCGAACAAAAGGCAGACACACTGATTCATGGCAATGCATAGTCATTATATTTATTTGAATAGTTCGCATTTTTCCCCCTTTTGTTGCAAAACTGAAGTAAATGTAATAGCATAGTAATGTAGTATGCAAATATATAAAATGATGTAAGGTAAGTTTTTAAAATACACAAATTCACTCTAAATTATTTCGACGAAAAAGGAAAACAAGACAAACAGTGATACTCTTGGACATTTCAGTGAAGTGGGCATACACATAAAGTTGGTATGTTACTTCAGTAATCTGAGGACGGATCTCCAGAGTGATTCCACCCGGATTCTAGCTGACAACTATGGTTTCCAGCTCGAATTCGGGTGGCATCACTCACGTTAGTGCATAAAGGTGACTTACTGTAATACATTATTTCTATTGTATGATGTTTGGCTTGGTTTCCTTTTTCCGTTATGTAATATCAATTAACATAATTTGAAAGTTGCATCTACTTTAATACATAGGAGGAGTGTTATATCTCTTATTGCATTTGGAGGAAGCCATCCTTAGAATTTTGCATGTAGGATTTTGTTATTCTTACTCTTTGGCAAGAGAGCTAGTCTAGATATTCGGATCGTGGAAATCTCTCATTTACGGTTTTATGTGACAGGGAAGCTGATGGGGAAGGAATAGTTTTCATTGGGATATGTCATGATTGCTTGTCTACGTCATTTCTCATGTTTTAGGCCGTTGATTGCTATTCCATGCTGAACAACACTCGACTCTTGTACAGAGATAGATTCATGGAAGAATATTTTAAATTTACTCCAGTTCTATTCGTGGTTACCGTTTTTACATGTTCAGAGACATTAAAAGACGTTTTTGCCAGAATAATTGATCCTATTGTGGGGAACATTCCAAAAAGGAACAATGCAACCCTCTTTCGACCAACATCTTAAAAACGTAGGATCTGCGTACGTGTATGTGTTTGTGTGTGTGAACATCTACTCATTTGAACCACGGCACTTACAATGATGAGAGAAGTGCCAAATGAAAATGATTAAATTGCACTTCCGTTTAGGCTTATTTTCATCAATGTTACTTTACTTTACGACAAATACATGTCAAACTGCATTGAACACTGCTGATAACGTCATAGTGAACAATTATTTCAAAAATGTGTTTATAACGTGGACAGTTAGAAGCCGTCCATCTTTTAAAAACGTTTTCGACATTTTTTTCAGTAGGTTTTTGATTTTTCTGCTAATATAAAGCACAGAATACCTTAGAAGCTATGTTTGAGGATAACATGCGATATACACTGTAAAAAGAATACTAAAAAAGCACGACGCATTAAACGTGAATTAAAAACGGTACCTATATTTCTAAGCATGAAATGTAGGCTTCATTATTCCAGTCAATTAAAAAAAAACAGGAAGACCACGCACGTATGATTAGCTTTGATAACCAAGATTCATTACGGCTTCACAACGTTTTCAAGCTTTACGTTAAACATTTACTACTGATCTTCTATCCTTCGCTGTAGCGCAACACAGTTCTCCTGCAGAGAAAGAATTATTATTATTTTTTTCATAAAAATAGTATGAAGTAAACAGGAAGGATTATGTTTGCCGTCTGTATTTAGTCAACTGTTCTTGAAACCGTAACTAGGCATTCATAGAACAGCAAAAAAATCCAGACATAATTATTTCCTGACTGTATTTACTCTTTCAAAACGATTTTATCGATTACGCATTGTGGATTAGGCCAGTAGATTAGTTTCTGTGCACTGGAACCAGAAGGCACAACAAGAACAAACGCAACACTAAGCTTAGTTTTAGTTCTTCTTTTGTTGTCCCACATTGTTGAATCAGCATTGCTTCACCTTAATAAATCTAATCTGAATCTAATTTTCACCTTATGTTCCAGACACTATTAATCGATATTTTGTGGCTTTTCTAGAAACTCAGTAGCAACCCCTGGAAGTTACAGAAATTTTTTTTCGCACATTATTGTGCTTTGCATATTTGTCAACTTAAAACACTTTTTTTGACAGTCAGACATGATGCTTATATAACTTATGCACCTCCATAACTTGTGATGTGCATAGGTTAAAATTGGAAAAATTTAGTGACCCCTATCATCACTAATCCCCACTCGAACGTTTTTAACCCCCTCAAGCAGCGTACTTCTTTTATAACACAATAAAATGTGTTCATTTTGTTTTCAAATCACTGTACCATTGACTTTCTTTTACCAATAAATATTTTATATTATATTATTATTGTTACTTGCTGGAGGGAAACTTCCATTGTTTGTTTTTTTTTCTCGTGATTTTGAAATAATTGTTTCGAAAACTGAAACAATTACAAATTGTTAAAAAAAAACAGTAAACAAAGAAAATAACGATAGATTAACTGAATTATTGTTGTTGAATTTTATTTTAGCATGTGAGCATTCCGTGGCGTAGATACCGCATGATATGCATGGAGACATTCTTCCCCATGGAGCATATGGCGACTGATAAGCATGTGCCTGGACCTCTTTTCTTAACCCTTTATTCACTATACAACAGATTCCTCAAAAAAGAGGTGTGACACCGACGAAGTGTGGGAAGTTTTGTTACGTTTTATAAGGTAAGTTAAATTTACCTGCAAAATTAAAATGTTTACTCCCCCTTACCTCACCCTGACTGAATCTGTACCTCCACTTTAGCCGTCCTGGATGAACTCATAATACTTTTTTTTTAAATAACATATAATAAACATAATAAACACGACCATTAAACCTATGGAATAATTTACCCTTAGGCCTAATTAAGGCACCTAATGTAAACAGATTCAAGAATACACTCGATAAAAACATTTACAATAACATTAATTTTACGATCAGTTACGATGACTGAGAAGGTATCCTAGCATGCATCTATAAGGATTATGTTTGTTACTTACACTGATATTATCCTTGTTACTTTTCAAATGAAATCTATTTGTTGTTATACATACATCTACACATACGTTATCTGTACTCACGTTACGTTTTACATATTATCATACAATTTAAGCTTGAACAATTTATGCTTGAACAGAGTTAAAGTTAATGCTTTTCTCATTCGCTGGTCTTCAAGTGCTTGCATCCCCGAGTTGTAAGCATTACTTACTGCGTAGTTTCGACTGCAACTCCCCAAAAATCAATGACGCGTGCGTTTTTCGGATAGTCTCTATTTTCTAACAGCCAATTATAGAGGAACATCCTGTCAGCTGGTGATATGTAGTTTAGTGAATTATTTATGTGAGTCTATTAATGCCACTTATTGACGTCGACTTCCAAAGTATTAATCCATAAGAAAATATGTGCTTGTTACAAAAGAATTATTTGCTTGTTTTTCTGCAAGGCTCTAATGAGTAAAGGGAATAGTTGTACCCTAAAAGTCTGTGGTTGGATTTTATTTGGATTATGGAATTAAGCTAAATTCTCTTTGATAATACTTAACATCCCTCTTTTTAGTCTTCTGTACAGCCGTACTGGCTGAGAAGACTATTGCAACGACTTTGTCTGTCCGTCCGTCCGTCGCTTTTTTCAACTTCGCAACAGTACCAGATATTGACGACCATTGTTTACAACGTTAGATTCAGTGTGAGAAGTTAGTTAAATAACATGTCAAATTAAAACTTCTATTAGCTATAAGGAAGTAACGATGTTTTAATTTGCCGTGTTATGTAACTAACTTAAATAACATAACTTCGACGTAACTAAATTAAATAATAACATTTGATCGTCGAATTAAAATCCTAAAGATAACGCTCAATAAAAACCAATGGATTTTAGCTTCATTTAAAATAGTCTCGTCGCATTGTTGCATGAATGAATAGGCTTATCGTCGAACCAAATTCTCCATTAGGCCTATGTCTGCTACTTAGGAAATTAAAACTGCATTTTTAAAATTAGGCCTAAAAATGAAAATTTGGCCTAAAATCGTGTTACCATGGCAACGTCAAGTTGCTATAAGTCGCAGTTGGCTTCATCAACAGTGTTTCTCTAGTCACTT